>JBBPUA010000739.1:0-12939 GCA_038094355.1 Afroboletus lepidellus | reverse complement strand
TCTTGGAAGGAGACGACGGCCACAAAAATTCCGGGAAGAATCGGAACGACCTGGTCGCCGCACCAAAGAGGTGTGCGTTGCGCGCAAACGCTTCCAAAACGAGCGGCGACCACGAGAATTTGCGGAGCACAGGAGACTTGGACAATCGGGGCCAAATGGACAGAATCCGCGTCGAACCGAACAACCTTGGTCCGCGTTCAGTCATCGCGACGCCATCACCAGCGTGTCCAAAACCTACCAAATGTCGAACAACTGTGGCGAGTCCTGCTGGATCTCGAGACAGGGGTCGTGGATCGAATTGAGCTTGTCGACCCAGGCTTGGAATATCTCTGTCGCCTGAGCGTCGTATCGGATATTGCTGCCGACGACGGTGTCGCTGTCCACGACAGTCGGGGTCGGACACACTTTTTTGAAGTAGTCCTTGTGGACCGCGCGAGGAGTCGGGTCCCCAGGCTCGAACGCAGAGCCAATTATAGGCCCTGAAACGTCCCCGTCGAACGCGAGAAGCGAATAACGGGCCCAATCCACGCACCGCTAATGATGACCGACAGGGGTATTCGATTCGTGACCAGCCTCCCGTTCCAGTCCACATAATCCGGGCCGTTGGGCGAGAACGTGAAGTTGTCGAACACGAATCTGGAACGGCGTATCAGCGTCGCGTCCCCGCCCGGTTCAGATGGCACGCACGCGCGATTCGTCTCGTGTGCGAGGAACGCGAGCAACAACAACTCCTGCATGACGTTGCCCCATCCGGACTCTACCACCACAAGTCACCGCGCCGTCCCCACACCACCAACGAGGAGCTCACCCGTGACGTGATTCGCAGCCCAGAAAAACTTGGCGTCCCGGCCCTCTGGAAAGGACAAGGACAGGTCGTGCTGGGGTAGTCGGCGCTCGTAGTTGCCATAGGCCTCGTACAGCGGCGGCAAGGCGTGTTCGCCGGCCACCTCTCCGACCCACGAGCCCTCCGTCCGGCGAGCGTACAGCCAGACAAGCGCCGACGACGCCAGAAGCACGACGACGAGCAGCCGCCACCGCCGTCGCACGCGCGCGCTAGAGATGCGCGTGTCGGACACCTTGAGAGGGAGTATTTGGGCGGGGTCGGACGTGCGGAGGGGGTGTCGGACGTGTGGCATCGTCGTGGTGTGAACGAAAACGACCGTGGCATTACGGAAAAAGGAAAGAGTCGGACTGGGAACGGGGGTCGCGATCAATGTCTATTATGGTGCTTCCATGCCCACCACCGCCCTCGAACGTTGCCCCCAGCGTCCATTCGCCCATATTTTAAGTACCCACGGAGAGGTCCAACCACGATATGATCTTCACCACATGTCCCCTTCACAGGCCATTTCATAGATGGCCCGCGATATGAACCCCATCGTGGGTATCGAGTCGCCCGTCTTTCGAGCTCATTTTGACCAAATCGTGTCGTCTTCTGATCCGATCTAGCAACTGGCGGGAAACGAGCAACGTCGGACCTGGCCCTTGCACAACATCACCTCGGATTCCTTCGTCATGCACCGCCAGGATTGCACAGAAGCGACGTCCGGACCATTTAGTCTACATGCTTACCCCCGTTGGGCCTTTTGTCGTGACCAGGGTCGCTCGATCGTCCGTCTGAAAAACCACAAGAAAAAAAACAGGGTCATGCCTGTTTTTCAGGCCTGAGCAGCCGACAAGGGAACATCGCTACCTGCGCATGAACCCCTTGGACCCCATGCGAGCCCGTCGTGTGAATGCGTAGATGGTGGCGTATCCTGAAACGCGACGGTACGCGTCTGCAAAGCGCATTACCATCGAACTCCGCAATGACGGTGTGCATGCATGCCTGTCTTCATCGATGGCGCCGGTGATCGCCCAGAGATGACGCCCTGGGTCCCCAAGAATAGCGACAAGGTTTCGCATGGGAGTGCTTATCCTAGAACAAAAGGCCATCGATCACCGTCTAATGGGCGTGCCATTCAGGTATCCTTGGCCGGTTCTCAGGGCGAACTCGAGGCCGGACTCCCAGGCATGGGATTCGAAATCGTGGCCCCGTGAGTATGTCAACCCAGTCCCTCCGTTGCGCTCGTAAATGAAACTCTGATTCCATTTTTATCAAGGGCCTTCTGAGGTCCATATGTCGCGCCACAGGTGCTTGTTCAGAGGAGCGGTACCGCGCCTAAATATGTGTCGGTGCCCTGAAATCACAGAGGAGGGACCACCACCGCACTGGGAGAGCGACGCCTCGTGGAGCGATGGTACGACGCCGTCCGATTCCAGCCGTGGGTGCGTAGCGCCGGCGCAAGCTGACCCACCGGCCAACCACACGCACGCTCACTGGCCCGGGACAACACGGCCCCCCACGCTGAAAGCGCATCTCAGCGCAAGTGTTCTATTCCTAGGCGCTTGGGCGAACACGACGCAGCCTGGCGTGCCCCCAGCGAGGCACAACGGAGGCTGCCACATCATCGACGTGAGCGTGTGACGGGATCATCTCCGCTGTTTGCCTTTGCCTCTGGGGGGACCACAGTCACATTTGCGGGGCACCCGTGATCGCCCACGCGTGGTACGCCCGGCATCGTCGGTCTGCGCACCAGTTGAGCGGTCTTACACATAACGTGCGAGAGGACTCCCACCTGGTCTCACCCACAGGTCTGCCCTCACGTAGGGGGTGTGTGGCCACAAGGGGGCCAAGAATCGACTTGCCTCTGGGAACGGTACGCGACGAGACCGCTTCTCTTCGGTTGCACCTCGGACGACGCGGTCGTAGCAGAATAGGGAAAGAACGCCAGCGAGGTCGCGCAAGTAAATAAGACGGCCTCTGGCTGTCAACCCAACCCTTGTGCGCGCCGCTCTCACACCACGGCGATCAGCCTAGGGCCGTAACGTCTCCTCGAGCCGACCATCCACGACCAGTCCGAATCCGTCGGTGGCCTGGCCATATGAAAATACGCACATAGAAACGAAATGAACGGCGACGTAGCACCGCGAGCGTACAGTCCCCGTTACGGCAGAACAAGGCCGGTCTCGGGTCAGCCATGACTACCGGAGGCAAGACGCTCGACGACATGGGTCGGAACCGTTTCTAGACCAGGGACACCGTTCAAGAGTGATCACCGGGGCTGATCAGGAGGTACGGGGTCAGCGTCAGGAGGACCAACCCTTGGCAATGCCCGTGCTCGTCGTGGGAGGCGAGAACAAAGAAAGAGAAGCCCGGTGGCATACGCCAAGTTCCGGTGTCCCACCGCAAGACGACTGTACGAGTGCTCGATTCCCATGTCGCTCGAGACGGTGGCGTAGAGCAGTACAAGGCGCAGAGGACGGAAGTAGTGGATTAATATGGTATAATTAAGGTGGTGAAACTAGGATCAGATAATGTACAAGCGGTGAATGCAACCCCCGGTCGGCCTGATACAGAGTATGAAATGTATGTACGGTAGACAAGTGCGAAATAAGCGTGTGTTATCGTACAACGATGCGAATGGCGTGGATGATCGTCAAATGGAAAAAAAGGTCATTCAGTTGTACTCGACAGCGGGATATTTGGGGCGCGTTCAAAGTTGTACTCGACGGCGACGCGGCATGCCTCTGGGATATCTGGGGCATGTCCGTGTGTGCGCAGACTGGATAGGGATGGGAAGAGGGTATCGCAAGCGGGACAGGGGTGGCCCGTGAGCCTGGATATGCTGTGGCCGTCGGGCGAACGCGATCGTTTCGAGCTATGGGATATCTGCAAGCGAGGTGAGCGACGGCGAGGGCCAGCAAGCAAGACACGCACAGCGTCGTCGTCGGCGTGATGTGGATGCGACTTGCGCTTGAGCGAGGGTGGACGTGCGTCTGGAGGCGAGACGGGGGGGGAGGTCGCCTTGACAAAGTTGTCTCTCCAGTCGTGCACGCGCTTCATGCGGGTGTTGTAGGTGTCGTCGGTCCATGGAATGGGCTCGCGGTTGTCGTCTGGGGTGACGATGGAGGAGCAATATGAGGTGCCGTCCTCGTCCGAGTCGGTGGTGGAGGTGGACGGGCAGGACGATGCGGGGTACGAGGAGGAGGGGATGGACATGCAGCGGGGGGGCGGCGTGGCCTCGACGAGCTGGATGATCTGGATGGAGTGGAGGAAGAGATGGGCCGGGTTTTGTTTGACTGGCTCGTGCAGGGGATGCAACATGATAGCGAGAAAATCCACTCCCCCGAATTTTATATATATGCCACGCGAGCCATCGCGGCCAGATCTAAACGTCCTCCATCAGATCTCAGATCCGCCCACTCCATTTCAGGCGGAGTCCCAACTTCCATCCTCCGACAAAAGTCACGTGTCACATCAAGACCTCTATATTTCCTTTTCCGGTCGCCGTTCCCACTCCTTGTGCGCGGCTTCCCATCCGCCTCCATTCCGACATTTCACGTCCGTCCCACCAATAGACTGTTCATACAGACTGCCAAGACAACCACGTCTTACAACAGCGAGAACAGTGAGACTGTGGAAAAAAAATGGAAACGCAGAAAACTTTTTTGGTCCCGCCCGACCCTGTGTGCCGTCAAGGTCGCATTGGTGCAAGCCACGCTTCTGCCGCCTCAAACTGGTCAATCAACTCGCGCAACACCGCACCCTCCGAGTGTAACTGCCTCATGGCAGTCAACGCCTGCAAACGTCAGACGCATGTCAGCCTCAAGTTCACCCTAATCGTCACCATCCTTACAATGTCCCAGAATCGGAATCCCCGTTCCACTTCTTGTTTCGGTAGCTTCACTCCTGGGAACGTCTCCTCGCAAATCTCGAGCGCCATCTGCTTGCATTCCTTCACCCCTTCTGCGTTCGGGTCGCGCACCCGTGTTTGGTTGTTTAGGTGCGTCAGCGTGTCCAAGTACACCTTGGCAAGCACCCCAAATCCAGTGTTCACCTCTGCCTGAAAGGGAAGTGACATGGTGATATCCAGCAAATCGTCCCGCGCCCTTCGCGCATCATTCCGAAGCAGCATGTTCAGCGTTGTCACTTCCAGCAACGTGCGCAGCGCCCGCGTCAGCGAACGCACGAACGAATTAAACACCAGCAGTTCACGTGACAACGGAGCGGACCATGCTTGTGCCTGTAGAACCGTACCATCCCGTCAGGGCCATCCATCGGTGCGTGTTTGCACTCACCTTAAAGTTCAACGGTACAATGCTCAACACTCTCATCACCAGTAGCATGCTCGATTTCTCATCCTCTGCAATGGACACGTCACATCCCGTCGACGTGAGAGTCTCTGTCCTCTTACCGGTACCGAAACTGGGCCCGCCACTAAAGGCCCGGCCTGACCACAGGTGCCCGTGCATCACTCCCGCTCTCACTAGTTCCAGGAATAAATACAACGACTCTTGAAACTTGTCGTTTAGCCGCGCGTGTTTGATCGCCGTGTACATCGCTCTTGCCAACGGTGAGTGCATGTGAGAGTTCAACAGGAACCTGCAGGTCCACTCGATCGGCTCGTGCTCGCAACTCCCATCAAGAGCAGTCACTCACCCTCTTAGTTCGAGGAATCGCCAGATGACGTTGGCCACCACCTCGTCCTTCTTGTCCAGCTGCCCACCTGGCAGATTCGTCTTGCCCTTGGTCCGCAGCGCAAGTTTCTCTGATGCCGTCGCGCCCAGACACAACGCAAAGTCGATCGTCGACGACTATGGCATCACATGTCAGCCCCCAAGCGCAACGACACGGAGAAAGCCACCCACGTTCTGTCTTCTCAGCTCTTCCTCCACGATCGCGTAGCCGACATTCCAGCCCGCCACACGTTCTGCAAGTTGCACGGTCTGTGCCGAATTGTGTTGTATGGGCTTCTGTCCGTGTGGAGCGGGATTCTCGAACCAGAAAATTCCCGTCACTTTTCGATTGTTCCAAAACGTGTGTGCGACGCTGCTTATGAGCGCCAGCGAGGTTGCACGTGGACCCGTCTGGCCATCGGTGATGACTTCCTTGACGAATCGCTTGTACTCGGTGGTTTCGCCATTGTCAAGGGGTGGTGGCTCGACAATCTGTCCGCTCGTTAGCCAGACGAGCGCTTGCGGACCCAAGAGACCTCGAGACAAGTAAAAGTAGACCTCGTCTGGTAGCCGATGAGTAAAGATTTCGTGCAAGTCCGAGGGGATGTCTGCCGCAGTCGGATGGTGGGGGTGATGGTTCGGGTGACCGTGGGCGGGGGGCGTGGTGATGGCGAGAGGAAGTGGCACGACGGTCCCTTCGGACGAGAATATCAGGGAATACTTGATCATGGAGCGCGTCCGAGCATACTGGTCCGCGTATTGCGTCGATTTGACGCCGTGGTGTTCCGAAAACGCGGTCACGGCAGCATGCCCGGACTTGTAGTACTTGACCATGTCGACAGTGGCTTTTAGCGCCTGGTCGTGCATGTTCGGGGGAAAAGTGGGGGAGTGATCGAACCCGACCAAAATTCCGATATCGAGGAATTGGTCTTCGGTGACTCCGAGGTCACTCAGGATGTTGCGCTTGGATGTAAACGTGAAAGACGGCGAGCTGGAGGTGAGATCGAGAGAGGTAATCAATTTGTCCACCCCAGGATACAATAACGTATCGGTCGGACCGTAGATGGCATGGATATATGACTTTGTGTGTCGAAGGAGATAGATCAACTTGGAAACACGTTGAGCGCGACGCACGCCAAGCTCTACATGCAAGGACCCACCTGTGCCCAGGCGACGTATGGCGCGACAAGAAACTCGACGTTTCGATGCCTAAAGATACGGAGGACCATGCGCCAGAGATCCCACTGCGCAAGCCCGCTCCGCCCCTCGAACAGCTTGATAGCGGCCTCCTCCTGCCCCGCCTCGTACTTGGCCCACGCATCCCGCCTGTCCCTGCATGCCTCGTTGTGCTCTGCGTGATGCTGGTACTGCTTCCACCGCTTGGCGGGGACGAGTCCGGGAAAGACGAACACGGGTTTGATGTGAAGTTTTTCGAGCGCGCGAAGATCGGCTTCGATACGCTGGGTCAGGGCGAGCGGGAGACCGCCCGTCGCGGCGAGCAGCGGTTCGCGAGAGGGCGGGTTGTCGGTAAGCTGTTGGAGGTAGTAGGACGCATCGATACCTAGACGCGAGTCGGATAGGACGCTGAGGGAGAGCGTTTGGAGATGCTTCCGCTCGGCGAGATAGTCTGTCCTCCGCGTCAGTCCTGGTCTCGCCTGGAGACATGTTCCCGCTTACTTTCAAGATGTTTGATGGGCATGGTCGGTCACACCAAAACTTTGGGCCGTGGTCAGCGTTGCACACGCCCTCGAAGAAACCAACTTTTCGATTACGTAAGCATAGGTATTTCCCAGTAAGATCCACTCGTATGTTGGTCCAAGTCCAAGTTGAACTATCTACTTACATTCAGTTGCAGGCTATCTATCTCCGTAGACGGGGATCTGCAACTCATATTCTCACTGGTTGCGACGAAGCTTGAGAGCTGTGGTCGTCTGACAGACTTTGGCGAATGTCTCCCACTCGATCAAACGGCTGTACATAACAAACACATACGACGGGCCAAGATCTCCTGTGAGTATCTCGCACCTCGCAAAGTTTAATGGACCGGAACCTCACGAAACAGCTGTCCTGCCGAAAGAGAGCCCCATCAGCACGACGAAACAGCCCACGCCTACCCGACGTTCGTTTCAAGCAACTTTAACCTGATCATTTCTCACACCTCTCGTTCAGCTTTCCAATCTCAGGATGCTTCCCGCGTCGGCGTAATTGTCCACCTGGTCCTGTGCTACTTTCTCTTGTATTGACGACTTTGTGACATCACCCTTCGCCTCGCGGGACAGCCTCTCGTCGCCACAGATCCTCCTGTTTCAAGTCGACCATTAACTAAGCGCTCGTGTAGTCTTCTTTCACTCGTGGTCCCAAGCGACGTCGGTCCTTGGCAGGTACCATTGCCCCATAGTCCAATAGAGGTTTCCTCGTCGTTTTCCAGCCCAGTGAGCCGTAGCCTCGTTGCTCCTTTACTATTTTTCGTAGCACTTACGAAATCCTCCCACTACTTTAGGTTTTGACGCATCAGCCGGCCTCCTGAGAGAATCACGTCCCTTTACGGTTGGGTGACGCTCCCCCCCCGCGCCATTCATCTAACCAAATTCGTATACGGTGGGTGCGTGGCCTGCACATGCCGAACTGCCATCCGCGCATTGTTCGCTTCCGTCCTCCGTCGTCTTGGCTAGAAGTAGATTTGGTCTGACTTTTTGACATGCGCCCATCAGGACATGTTTCAGGTCCCATCCGTGATATTCCTGGCTCGGTTTCCCCGCATTGCACCTTTGCGTCCAATCAGATGTGAGATCACAGTTCCTGGGTCAATCACATGCAACCTTTTGGGAAACGCACAGGTCCTGGTGATGTCCTTTGGACAGACGACACAGGCTGGGGACGCCTTACGTTACTCTAGAAACAATTCTCAAGAATGAAATCATCATTGCCCCCGAAATCGCCCGTACCCACGATGTTTCCGTTGGGTAAATGTTCATTTGATGGGTTTGCGCGCGTCGCGCAAGACGGCTGGAACTCTCCACCTTAGGTAACGGTCTAGTCTGGCGAACGTGATCTCGGAGCTTCCAAGTGTTCATTGAACGTGCATGAGAATGCGCGCTGACCAGATCAGGTCATCACAGTCCATATACACAAGGTTTCGAACTTTGATCGGAGGGACGATACTGCGCCTGACCGCAGGGGCTGGTGATTCCATACAAACGCCACAGGCAACGATCATTTTCGCAACTTCTGCGAGGCATAGCGAGCTCAGTTGCTGTCTTCCAACGGGGGCTTCTCGAGTTCTTTAATGCAGACCATGAGCGTTCACTCCCAGGCAAACGCTATGGCGCCTTTATTATGACGCAGACATGATCCAAAGTGTATGTCATAGGAACAGCGTCCGGTAACGACCGACCGATCCCGGATAACATATGTTCTTTTTCAGCGGCAACTCTGCCACCCCACCCTCCCGCGAGGGAACGAAAAGAAAATCACGCGTCGGGGCTCGTAAAGCGCGTAAGTTGCGGCAAGTGAGCTGTATGCTCAGTTCCCAGACGCTCGGGTACGACTTCCTCATAAATTCCCCCATCACACGTGAGCCTCTCGTCATCATGGGTGTACATATATGTTAAGACCTTCTCGCACAGTATCACCTTGGCATCTCTGCGAAAAATACCAAGACGGTCGTTCGGATATGGCTATAGTGTCAGTGAACGTGACGTCGCACATAACTATCACGAACCTGGCTGGCAGAAGACAAAAGCTTCCGGGCTATAAGCGAACTGCACCCTAGCGTTCCTCGCCGTGAAGCGACAACTATCAGGGAGCCGTTTCGTACCTACCTCCGAACACGACGGAAGCGGTCGCGGTCGTGAAAACCGCGGGTCGTCCCATGTCCATTCGCCCCCAGACTTCCCCATGAAATTGAAATTCGGATGAAGCGTGACAAAACGTGTGTGTCCATGTTGTCGTCCTTCGTTGCATGTTCTCGTGAGCTCACGTATGGGCGTCGTTTTCCCCCAACGACGATGTAGAGTTGGGGAGAAAACGTGGACGAAGCCTTACTGGCGTGGGTGCGTATGGACCCGGGTTGCCATCGCAGCGTCGCACTCTAGAATAATAAGTAACGATTCGCGTGGGCAGGGCGCTGGTGGCGCGTTTAGCCGAAGCGATGGGAGATGTTGGACCTGCACTGATACGTACCTGACTAAAAATGGAAGGAGTGAATGGGCCCAGAACCAGCGTCGGGGATTGGGCTCGGTGATCGACCCTGCGAGCGAAGCAAAAGCTGGACCTGGTTTCTCGGGCGCGATGGGACGAGTGATTACGATCAGTTCGTTGATCCACGTCCTCGGAGGTCGGACTCGGATCAACACTCATAATCTAACAGGACGGAGTCCCGATGCCACAACGAATGTCATGCTGGCGAGACCAGGGCAAATGGCAGTGCTTGGAAACAGGATTGATGACGAAATGCGATTCAAGTTGATCTTTGATAGAGCCTAGATGGGTCAGTCCAGACGACACCTGTCCCGGATATCTCTGATCGTGGTACACATCGTGCCTAGACTTGCCTAGACTACATGATGACCGATGCGTCGTGCGACCAGCACCACGAAACAGGAAGTTGAGTTGTTCTTGCCATTGATATTTCTGTTTGACGATCGCAGTTAGCCGGTGGACTTGTGGAAAGGCAGCTCACAAGCTCAAGTAGTCAAGTTATACGTGCGGCGTACGTTGGATTGGCCGAGTCGGCCTGATTCAACTTGCGGAAGCAACTTGCGGGTCCTTCGGGGAACTAGCAATGCTATGGACACTGGTAGACCTCCTACGCAACATGCTTATTCGTGCGGTCTCGCGCACTCCTTTGTTGTCGCCGATCAACGCGGGCTGTTGAGTCCCAAACGCACTCTCTTGTCAGTTCGCAGTCGCACATAGGGCCCAAGCGAGTGGCAGCCTCTAATGGACGTGGGAGTCCGCTTGAACGGCATGGCAACATCGAACACTCCTGTTCATGACAGAGCAAATTGACGTCAGGCAACCGCGGTGGGTCAATTTCTCTCTCACTTGCCTTGTCACTGAGATTGAGGGATTTTATGAATGCGCAGCTTGCCCATACGCAAGCGGCAAGCTGAAAGGCCTATCCATCTCACGTCGGTGCGCTCTCAACTGTTCTTCGCTTGTGGAACGATTCTGACATTTTTAGAGGTAGTAAATGTGTGAGTTCAGTGTTCACCCTTGCTGAGTCTGGTCTAAGAAACGTCTCACCGTGGAATGCCAGATTTGGATGACAGTCCAGACGACTCCCTCATTTGCAAGAGCAAGTCCTCGAACACCAATGTATATGACGTCGTGGTTAAAGTAGACCCCACTTCGTTGAGTATCATGCGGTGCAAGCTCTAATAATGCACCCTAGATTGTCACAGATACGCTAATTAGGAAATACAGAAGTGAGTTAATCTATGTGTACAGGTACACGTGATGACTACTTTGTGCGTTTTTGGCTCCTTCAGCGGCTCTAGCTACTTACTGGTAACATGTCAACTTACTCATGACGATGTGAGCCGTACATGTACCGCTGTTGCCTCATTGTGCAGAATGCGTGTGAGCTGTTCCGACTTTTCGGCCACCGGGGCTGCCAAGTTCACATTGTCTGTATATTTGGTGGGGTCTATTATAATCGCCCTAGAACTTGATGGTAAATCTCGCTTCTGACACCCTAGCTTCGGCTGTCCGTTCCCCGGCTCGGTCCCTACGAGGGCTGTTCTATACTTGCCTTTCGCTATAGCGCACTCGCCGATGGATGAGTATGTCAGCATTCACGATGGACGACTCACGTACTTCATTGCAAGCATCCGGTCTTGAAAGCAGTGGTTCGCACAGTGTTATTCGAACGCGAAGATAGCGGTGGAATAGCTCGTGTTTGGCCAATCATACAGCGGCTAATATTACGAAGATGCCAAGACAAGGTGTTTTTCATATTCCCCAACCATGCATGCGAGCTTGGTACTTAGATCCTAGGCACAGGCATCTGCTCGGACTACGCTCATGGGCACCGGAAATTGCCAGAGTCGTGAGGATGAGCAGGTACGAGCGGAAAATTGATCCTACTTTTGGCACAGTCCCACAGATTGACAAGTTTCGTCGTGTTGGCGTCGGCCCAGCCATGTGCATATGTTCCTTGTTTGCTACATCATATGACGAGTCCGTCAGTATAAGTATCCGCAGGAAACGTGCCAATCAACGATTTCCCTCCCTTTGACGCGCGCAGGTTGGTTTCAATCGAGTGGACGTCTACTTTACTAAATGTCTTGTGGATCTAGATCATTGTACCATGGAAGTCCTCTATGGTCGCGCGTCATACGGAACTGGGCCATACTGCTGCTACGATAACCAATATCGTCCTACATACCACGGGACGGAGCAGCGATACGTCAGCCCTGGCACTGGCAGATGCAAACCACTTATAGTCCAAGCCGTCCGTCCAACGACTGCGACCAGAAGTAGAATCGAGATCGCAGTGAGGGATCATACCCCAAAGGCGAGGAAACTCGCGGTCTGGCTCGTCCTCCATCCTCCAGTCCAACTAGACCAGGTACCTCTCTGGTTGTTTCGCTGGGCTTTGTTTACGCTCGGGCTTTTATGGCCGTTCAACGTCCCGAGATATACCGGAATCTACCCCGCCTACTTGTCGAGGTACCATGGACAGCTCTGGGTCGCTCGTTCCCCTCGCGAGCATGCTCTGCGAAACGTTCAGCTAGGAGTGGAGCCCGTTCTCGAGATCACGCATGGCACGCACCCTCGTCGTCTTGTCATCTATAATTTCGACTCCCAATCGTGGGAAATCACCTCTGACCCGGAAGAAATTAAACAACGGAACTATGTTAGCATCTCCTACCGACGTGATGACATCATCGGTAGAAACGATTCCAAAGAACAAGAACGTGCTTCCAAAGACAGATTTATTGTGCAGGTCCAAGAAATCATGGAAACTCTTGGTCAGACCGCATATTGGACCGACCTGACGCTCATTGACAAAAGGGGTTCACCGGAGGAGATCGACAAGGACGTCTATCGCATGGCGGATGTTTACCGTGGCGCTGAATTCACTCTTATCATGCTCTGCCCGTTTTCAAGTTCTACAATCGCGGGTAGTGATAGCGAATTGGCGAACGCTTGGAAAGAGTACGGTAAGCGTCTCTGGACTTTTCCAGAGGCTCTCTTGAGCCGCGAGCTGCGCTTCGTGTTTGGGACGGATGGGCAGGCCAAGACCATCACCCTCCATCAGCTTGCCAATCGCGCATACAAAGACTTTTCCGAGGAGTCCGCGATCGTCAATGCCTATGGACTGAGAGATCCATTGGAAAGGCTCGAAAGGCTCTCGTTACTCAAATCTGCCCTGTGGCGACGCAGTAGCTACACAATAGAGAAACTGAAGGAACCCGGTGCCAAGCCCGAATT
>JBBPUA010000738.1:0-12946 GCA_038094355.1 Afroboletus lepidellus | reverse complement strand
TCGAGGACTACATTTTCCTGTCCGTTGGTCGTGTTGGCTCTACCTCTGAAAATATCACGCAGAAGATCGAATACGTTGAAGATCATGACAAGCGCTCTGTCCTACTCGACCTTCTTGCGTCCGAACCCCCGGGTGGCTTGACTCTCGTTTTCGTTGAGACCAAGAGAATGGCTGATATGCTTTCGGACTTCCTCATGGCCAATCATCTTCCCGCTACGTCCATTCATGGTGATCGTTCTCAACGTGAGCGTGAAATGGCGTTGCAAACCTTCCGTACCGGACGGACCCCTATCCTTGTGGCTACAGCGGTCGCCGCTCGTGGTCTTGATATTCCCAATGTCACCCACGTCATCAACTACGACCTACCCTCTGACATCGATGATTATGTACATCGTATCGGTCGCACTGGCCGTGCTGGCAATACGGGCGTCTCCACCGCATTCTTCAACCGTGGCAACAAGAACATTGTCAGGGACCTGATGGAACTGCTCCGAGAAGCCAATCAAGAAATCCCTGCGTGGTTGGAAAATGTGGTGCAGGAGACGACCTTTGGCGGTGGCTATCGGGGCCGTGGTCGCGGTGGTGGTAGAGGTCGCGGAGGCAACCGCGACTACCGTCAATCAAGCGGCGCATACAGTGGCGGTGGAGGGTACGGAGGAGGATATGGTAGGGGAGGATATGGGGGCGGCCCATCTTATGGTGGTTATGGCGGAGGCGGAAATAGCTATGGTAATGGTGGATCCAACTGGTGGTGAAGAAAAGGAAAACCTGCAAGATTCATACAATCATTGACGTTCCCTTAGCCTCAAACGCGGTCCTTCAAGCATTCTATTATGAACTCGGTCATATGAAAACCATCCCGTCACTTAATACGGTGTCTCGCCTCGTCTTCGCTGTCTGTTTCCCGCTGTCTCTGAATCACTCGGACTATTTGCGCTGCTCTTTCGAAAGGATCTGTCTCGTTGCACCTGCTCGTCATGAAGACCATACGGCCTATCTTAACCTGTCTGTGTTTCTACTGTTCTCGGCGTGTCTGTTTTCATCTTCTTCACTTGTCATCCCGCCACGCGCCACCCCCATTTCATTCCCGTCCGCATCATAGATAGACGTAAACGGCGGGCCGTAGACCATGAGCAGTTACACATCCTACCCTTAGTGTCAGTCTTCCGTTTCGCGATACCCCATCATTTATTGGCATTGCGATGCGCAAGTCGGACATTATATTGATATCCCCTCATAGCATCACGAGACACTATTAACTGTTAGAGCATCGCATATCCTGTACCGTACTCTTTTTCTTATTCCATGACAACACTACTAGTCCAGAACATGGCAACTTAGTGGCACTGATCTCACGACCAATGAGCAAAGGGGAAAACACATTGACTGTCGGTTACACGTCAGCTCGTGTTTCTTTACCACCTCGTTCTCAGTGAACGCGCCAAAAACCTTTGCACGATGCACCAACAAGGCGCCTCACCCACTTTCAGTGCACCTGAATTTCCGCCGTTGAGGAGACTCAAACCGTTACCTAAACGCAGACGCACATCCGACGTTATTGCACAGGTCTCCGAACCGGACGACCTCATCCAACCCATGGCCGACCTTCTTGGTGGTGCAGAGGAGCTTGCAGAGGAGCTCATCGCACGTGCAGACTCCCTTTCATCTCAAATGGCCTTGCAGTCCTACTATTCTTCCGTCCTCGGTGGTGGCGATATCACGCAGGGTGTCGAGGGCGAGGTCCTCGATGGGAATCTCTCCGGATCTTTCTCTCAGACCTTTGATCTGAGTACTGTCTACCAACGATTCGCCGAGGGGCAGGGATCGGGAAAGCAGAACGAGGATCACAGCGAAGGCGATTACACCGACCATTTGCAGCAGCCGGGAAACACAAAGAAGAGGAAGGTTCCGGCAAACGCATCTGGGTCCGCAAACGGGAGGGAGGTGAGCCTGCCACTGTGTATGGAAGAAGAGATGGGCGACAATGTGCTGTCAATGGGGAGACCGGATCAAGATCTCGGTGTTCTCGTCGCGCCACCCTCCTCGGTGGCACGACTGCAGAAGAGAGGCAAGATGAGTGCATCGACCCTCGCAGGGTTGCAGCACAAGGAGCTACTCAAGCACAGAAAACGACAGCTGGCTGCGGTTCTCGGTGCACTGTCGCTCGGAGATGCACTCGCACTCGATCAAGCCCTCTCTACACACCTTCCCTTCGTCAGCGCCATGTTAGGCTCCGACTCTATCCTACCGAAAGTACGTCTCTCCCGTCGACGGGGTCCTCGAATGGCTCGTGCCGCGGCTGCGCTGGCGTCCGCTCGGAAAGCCACCCAAAAGGGCGTTTCATTCCCGACCACGCAATTCACGTTTACGTTTCCGAGTGCGAGTGAGTGGTGATCTCGTGTTCTCTGTTGATAGTGGAGCTTGATCATCTCGGCTTTTATCTCAGCCTCTGATCGCCTCATTGCGACAAAAGAGGAGGTGTTGGCACTTCGTTCGCGCTTCGAAGCCGAGCTCGCGCGACAGGCTGCCAGAGCCGCTAAGGCCGCCGCAGAAGCAAAGCAGGCTGCCCTCGCTGCCAGCAGAGCATCTCGGACGAAACAGTCGGGCAAGCACCAACCCGCCCTGCCGAGTGACCAATCGGTGGACCCTTTAGATTTGTCCCCATTGGGGAAGAGCCGCGGGAGCAAGAAGAAAAAGCGTAATGCACTGGCTATTGCGTCGAACCCACACCACCGTAACAATTACGTCCCTTCTCGGCTTCCTTCTTCGGGGCATGTCAACCCAGTCCAGGCCACCTTAAACGCGCAGAACTCACTCGGTCCCCATCCACTTCGGTTTCTATCTGCGGGACTGCCGCCTCGTCGACGGAAAAAGGCGCCAGTCGCTCCGAAGACGCAGATGGTAAACCCTGCGGAGGAGTGGATCTGTCCGCGGTGTGAATACTCACTGTTTTATGGCGATGGTGACGGCACGGATTACCGCAAAGCGATTCGGGACCGTAAACAGATTCTTCGCAGACGAAGACGGGCGCAAGAACGCGCTGCGGGAGGGCTTGGTAGCACGAAGAACCCCGCCAAGGCGATGTCGGACGAAGAAGACGAGGGTGAGGACGCATCGGACATGCGAGGGGTCGGTGGAATGGGGAGGTCGGCCGAGTGGGGGGAGGAGCCGGGTCATAGGATGGCAAAGGAACAGGAACAGCTACAATCGGGCTAGCGTGCGCGTCGGTCACTGTTTCAGTTTTCACACACGGGGTCATTATGAAGGAGTCGCGCTTGTCATTATCGTATCGACATCTCACATTTTATCTAATAGACGGACATTTGGATAGGATGATACAAGCATGTTGGTCATATCTGGGAATTTCGGTCGGAAGCGCTGTCTCGTACACGGCTGCTTGTAGTGCGGCCTCCTCGCGGGTGTTGGCCCGTTTCCGGGAGTAGCGATCAAGTCTCGTAATCAGCCTCCGACCCCACTGACACCGTTGACATCTGACAGCGGAATCAAATACGACAAGTTATAGTTTGTGTTCCAGCGTCCCAGGACTCTCATGCTTCTCTTCGCTGATCTTTGATGCTGTGCAGTCACCGCTGTGCACCGACTTGTGCTGTAAAATGTGAGCTGCTTTCCGTCGTCTGACCCGGGCCCGGTGACCAGGCAGGTCCCACTTCGCGCTGCTGTATCGGCCGCGAGCAGCGGAACCGCTTGCTTGGCTCCTTGTTCATCGTTGCGTGCCAAAGTTAATCATTAACCCCCTTCGATGCTGATCCCTTCTCCCACTCGTCCTTCATTTCGGATTTATGGTCTAGCCTCGTGCCAACCGTCCAGAATCTCCTAACACGGGCTCGCGTTCCGAGTTTGCACACACCTCCTTTGTCCCTGCGATATCGCCACGCATAAAAGCGCGTACGGCCGCCGTGTTTCCAGTACCCAACTCCACCCCCCGTTTCATACAGCCTACATGTATCACCATCAGCAGACGGGTTCTTCTTACGACTATTCGTCATACCCTAACACTCCGTTCGAGCCCACCCCATCCGCAACCCAGCCATCGGGTCGCGCAGTGCGCTCGAACACGTCCCAAACCCAGTCTCCACAGCAGCAGTCGAGTTTTCAGCCCTCCCAATCGTATGCGTCCTCTACTACCTACCAATCGGCCTCATACGGCATGCATTCCACCCACGCGCAGCAGTGGCAACAAGAATCTTGGGCGTCTCAGCAATACGCACAGCCTTTTACTTCCCAGTCCACTGGCATGCAGGCGGAGATGACATACACCTCCACCGCACCTCGGCCAGATGTTCCTCCCCCCGCTTCCACCCCAGATGCGCGTGGTTTCCCTCCAAGCAATCTGCCACCACCACACGAACCCCGCAGGCAGGATAGTGGCTATCCGCAATCGCTTCCCGCTTCTTCTCACAATTCCTCTCCACCGCGGACTAGGCGGAGGGAGAAGGACTCTCCGGCCATCGCCCCCGCAGTTGCCACAGCTTCAGGTCCCGATTTCGTCAAGGTGACCGCCAAATGGCTCTCAGACATGCTTTTACCGACACGTTCATTTTTTCCCCAGATGCAGGATTCATATCGGCTTATCATGGATAACGCAAACAACATGGTGACGGGCGGAACGTTTTCCGTCTCTCGGCAGCCCCCGGTCGAAAGCATAGACCGCATGTTGCAGTCCGCGAACTTTGGCGTGCAGATGCTTCAATCTGCGATCGCGCCATCAGGTCCCGATGTTCGGGCCATGACAGGCGTTGGTGACAAGGATGCGCCGGCGCCAAAACGACAGGTAAATTAGTGCCGCGGATGGTAATTTAACGATGAAGTAAGATGATTTGATCATTTTTTCTGTTTGCTTGGCACGCAGAAAGGAGACGAACATGCACAAGAGGGTCAAACATGTCTCGGATGCAACGCGACATCAACGCCTGAATGGCGTCGTGGGCCACTCGGTAAGCAACTCTGGTCATCTTATCCCCGGACGCATGTGCGCTGACGGTAAAAACAAAGGTCCGAGGACGCTGTGCAATGCCTGTGGCCTCGTGTATGCCAAACTTGTACGTCACAGGGGATCTTCACATGGACTTGCGCTCTGACGTCTCTCTTTTTTGACTTTCAACGCATAGCTGAAAAAAAGAGCCCGAGGAGAGGCACGCTCGCGCGGGGGCGACAATGGGGGTCAGAGCTCCCAGCAGCCCCCCGACGAATCAAATGTGCTTTCCAGCGGAGGAAGCGAAGACGAAGGTTCCTATGGCTCGCAGGACCGTCGAAGCGATTTTGGCGACCATGGGAGGAGGGGATAGGGTTGCTTCCGTAAAAGTCGTCCGTTCTCATGCGCCCCTCCGACGGTGATTATGGACTCAATTTCCTCGTAATAACCATGCATTGTATGGGAGGAGAGATGGGGTAGCGCGGACGTCGATTCTAATTTAATTCCAAAATATCACAGATAGAAGAACCCATAGAGTAGGCTTCGGTGGCGAGAGACGCTTGAGAAACTTCTGCATTTACATTTTGAAAAAGTTATACAACCCCATTTCTTCCAAAGTTTATCGGGGCGATCTCCACAGGATCAGGCACCTTTGAAAAACCATGTTCCGGCGTAATAACCGCGCGGCTTACGAGGCAAGCGGTATGATATCAGAAAGTTAACCTTGAACACATACCACATGGCATACGTAAAGACGTTCGATTTGGCAATCGTAAAGACCCTGTCGCTGCCTCGTGACTGGGCATCTTTGATAGCCAGAGGGCGGTGATGGGCCCGAAATGGCATATCAGGAATGTGACTGACGGGCGGGAGGGTCACGATGATGGTCGAAAAGGGGGCAGCAACCTATGGACAAAGTTAGGTTGCGAACAGGGCGAATAGCGGTCAAGGACGTCATAACCCTGATTATTTAAACGCCTAAATGACCAAGGGACTCAGGACCCGCTCTGGGCATCAAGGACGCGTTGGTGGTGCCGAGCAATTCGGCAGCCAATGACCCCACGGAATCCCACTGAAATGAACCCGGTGTGGTCTGGTGCACTGCCGCTGTGCACGGTCCTTTCTGCTCGTACCTGGGCGGCAGCGAGGACGCCACCACGCAAAAGTAACGAGTTGGCTACTTCCCATCGCAGGCATTCGGTGGCGCCGCGGGCACACGGACGCTTTCAACAGAGCATCAAGGCCCGTCGAATGAAAAGTGCAGTCCTACGCACCTTGTGTATGTTTTTCGTCTGCTGGCAATCAAGAAACGCGCGCGGCGTGCTGCGCGCAGACAAGCGAGGATGGACACGTATTGCTTTTTTTTCCCCTATAGGATCAGTTATGAACGCCGCGCATACGCAAGGGCAGCCGCACGCCAACGATCGGGTGGAGTTTTCGATCCCGCTCCGCCATCCAACCGCCATCGCACATGTAGGCACCTTGGAGGACCTTCTGGAAGGTCCGTCTATCCCGGCAATTCAATATCCGCTCAGTCGAGATTCTGGCGCTCCAATAGGGCAATCGGAACGGACGGGGGAGAGGCACCACATCCCTCATCGGGGGAGTGCGTTACTGGCATATGAAGTGCGTATTTGGGAGGCCGCAATGCGGTTGCCGTCGATTGGCTCGATATATATTTTTTATTTGGAAACTGGGACCAATGGGCAATGGGCATCGCATCGGGAATGAGCGACGTCGTGGAATGATGCATGTGTCAGGTGTCTGGCTGCATCCCATACCGGCAACAGAGATGCTATGAAGCGTTGGAGTGCCTCGGGGGCTTCAGTCGCGTCTACGGTGGGGAGGGGGCGAGGCTTTGTCCCATGAGGAGCATGAAAATTTTCGTGTCGTGCAGACCGTGCCGGACCGCAAGTGAGGTGCGTGCAAACAGCAACCTCCTTGCAGGCCTGTCGACGGCGCTGATGTTTTCCGCCCCTCCGATAACCCTGCACGGTTTCCACGTTACGTTACCTGCGATTTTTTTCCCCATTGTTCCACCTGCGAGGACGAGCAACTTCCTTTCTGAGACCTAGGGGGTCAGCCTCAGGCTGAGGATGGGGCGAATGCGCACAGAGAGGGTCGGCAACCTGCTGTCGTAAGGGACCCTAATATCACGCAGGGCCTGGTCACGATTTGATTCGGCATTCGGCGCTGAGCCCAGCGCTCAGTTCGGGGATTGACGCCCAAGGGACGGTATGTGGTCGAGTGCCACTGTACTATGTTGCTCATCCGCTGTTTCAGAGAGGAACTGAGGTTCAACACAGGTCTAGGCCATTATTCTCGTTGGTCCTCTGAAGCGAACCTCTACCCACAGTCACAACAGAAATATCCATGGCAGCACATTGATCAAGATCCCGTTGGTGGGCGTTTGTATGGGTTCCGACCGATGTCGCGTCTGGCGATAACGGTAGCGTGAGCTAAGTGGGAACGACGTCCAAGCATTGTCTGACCACTGGCACTCATCATTGGCAGTCGAAGTTCATCTCCCAACATTTCGGACGGCTTTCGGCCTGTGGATCAAATTCAATATATAAAATCATCCGATGGGAATGCTCATTCGGGCCTTCATATCGGAAAAAAGGTGCTTCTGTGAGTCCAGGCCGATTGCAGCTGTATAGGACCCGGATGCGGTAACGTCGTACGTACCATCATAATAAATCTTTCTTGAGAACTCGATCCCTGAGGTTTTTTACTCACTTATGCGGCACTCACTAGCAGTTCCTTTTAAGTATTTGATATTACGCACGCTGCACCTCGAACGGCGAGTACTTGAGTTTTGCATCGTTGGACACTTATCATTTCTGGGCCGCCGTAAAAAAAGAAATGTTGCTTGTGATCAAGTCCTAAACTGATAATGCACAAGGACGATGTGATTAGAGGCATGTACGCAATATATTTTCTAAACTTCTTCGATTTTATTATCTTCGTCGTCAGAGTCTTCGTGCACCTCCACTGAAGCGGTCGCCGAGTTAATTTGATCGACGGCGGTGCCGGGACCCTCTGCGCCCTTTATGAGTTGCACTAACCGTTCGATGTGCTCGGACACCTAGGCCGCATATCACTCGGGCAGTGTCTTGGCACGGAGAAGGACAGGGCATACCTTATCGACCGTTTCTTCTAGGTGCGTCGCGCGGACAATCTCATATACTCCGTTGGATCGCAAAAATTCGCGGCCCCAGCGTGTGGTACATAACAAAAGCAGCGTTTCGACATGAGTTAAGCGCAGCACAAAATCCGGTTCCCTCTTCTTGGTCTGTGGCAGGAACTGTAAAGCCGCGGGCAATTTTTCTTGATCCTGGGAGACGGATAAGAAGCAATATGAACTTAGGCGGCACGAAATCTCACCTCGAGGTCCAGTTCTTCTGGACCAGCCAATGGGAGCAGAATGTATGGCAGTGCATCGATGCCCGGTGCAACTTCAGTGGACGGCGGCACAGCGACCTTGTCCGTATCGGGTGACAATATAGCCTGATGCGCGGAAGCATAAAAAGCGCAGTTCCTCGTGGTAACAAAATTCCGTTAGCTAGATCTAGGGCTGACAGTTGGACTCACTTTATTGTAGAAGCCACGCCACCTCTACGAATCATGTTTTTATGTTCGGTGAATGACACGAGCTTGGAGAGCGGATACTCGAGTGCACTTTCAGGTCTCATGACATCACAGGGTATTGGAGTCATAAAGAAGAGTCTGCCTGCAGGTGACTGCAAAGATGTGAGGGCTATGTAAGACAGTCGCGGCACATGAAATGACCGCGCCCCGTCACTTACTGTGCTGACATTAGCGAACACGCTAGATAGAAAGTGAAGATCTCCTTTTCGTATTCGCTCTGAGTTTGGATTTAACTCCGAGGGTGCCCCTTGGACGAACGCCTCGACAAGCAGAGGCAACGCGTGGACTCGTCGTGGGTCTACCTTGGGGTACGGCACAGGGGCAGAACACGTGGCGGACCTCGATTGTACAGGATGATATAAAATAGGACTGGTAGGCGAGGACAACGGAACGACCTCGATCTGGAGAGATAACAATGCCGCACATGCTGTAGATGAGCTGGTAAGATTTGATAAAAGCATTGATGCCAGATCCGCGAGAATTGCGTCCGGATTCTGCCAACAATGATGTGGATCTGCGAAGCCAGGGAAAGGGGTATTGACGTACCAGGATATAGGATACTATGAATGCAAGGAAGGACGGCTCGGACAAGAAAGGTATCAGAAGGGGTGAATCCGACAGATTCACGAGTGCGCGAAAAGCATCGTGTGCGATAGCCTATCAGTGGGGTCATGTAAACGTTCCGACCAGCGTACGGAGGCCCAAACCGGCTGGTCCCGACACAGTAGCTTCAGACCGCGAATGGGGTCCGTTTCTTGCGGTTTTTGCAACCCTCCTCCCTGTAGTCCTTGGAAAAAGATCCTCCGATATGGAGATTCACTGGAAGTTTGTCCAAGAAGGTTGGACAACGCTATCTGGCGCACAGAAGGGTTTCTATCCCTCAGAAATGGCAGCAGCTGCTTGGATCGTCAGTTCCGACGCGCGCGACACATGTTTCATGAGGCTGACCTCTTTCAGCTGGTTTTCCATGATCTCACCGAGGCCAGTTAATTTCCCACGCATGCTAATACCTGTGTTGATTATGTAACCCATGGATGTGCCATCACCGGGTCCTTGTGCAGGTTTAATTAACGCGTCCATCCAGGGCGGCGCCGTCGCTCACGTTTTCAAGGTCTCAGGCGTGTCGTGTCCCTGAAGTTGACCCAGAAGCGCCAGAGCTCGACGTTCACGACGACGACGACGGTTAGGACGCCGGCATGACGAGCTACAATATCACGCGCTCCGCAGAAGAGCTACTAGACAAGCACGAGTCCGATCCACCCTCCTTCTCCGTACACCTCTATCCAGAATATTGGACGCTCAACAGTGGCCCAAAGTTTCTCTACAACAACCCTGTCGCAGTGAGTCCAGATGGCCTCGGTGCTTCTTCGCCACTCAGCGCTCGTCATTCCCAGTCATTGTTAGATGACGTGCGAGCACACCGAATACCAGTGGACTATCTTGAACTGTTCGACTCGGCCCACGTGCCATTCTATGACGGTATGTCATCACAGTAGGAACGATCTTGCTCAGACGACTCGAGTTCCTATCGCCAGGCTGCATGTTGGTTGAACTTCTCGACTATCGCCCGAAGAGAGCGAAGGACCCACCACTACTGGAGAAACCCGAAAGGAGCCGTGTGACGCTTCATCCCAACGACGAAACCCTATGGGCGGACCTATGTCTGATGAATCAACGAACTGGCTCCAAACTCACGGACCCACAAGTACTCGAGGTGGAGGCCGAGATATTGGTATGCGTCGTCCGTTTGGTGCTGGGTACCTCTAACTCAATACTTTTAGTTGCACACATCGCCTCCCCTTTGCCTAGATCCTGATCCTCGCCTTACTCGCATCGCCAATCATACAGTCAGAGTGTCCACGCCATCAATTCCAGTGTCCTTGAAGCGGAAAATTGCTGCGATCACACAGGAGGAGGATGAGTCTGACAAGGCGAGACGTGCCAAGATTGTTCAATACATGAACCCGAGATTGAACCGTTCACACGTTGCAAGGTGGGTTGTTTATGGAGTACTCCTTGGCGACTTGATGGACCTGCGACGTCAGCTATCAAATATTAGATGTTATGAAACGTGTGAGAGAAAAACGCCAGGTAGAGGCCCAAGCATTATTGGCAAAGGCGATCGCAAATGCACCCAACCGTTCAACTCCTGCACCTACCACTCAATCTACTACCACTCAACCGCCACCGCCCCCCCCTCCCCAAGCGCCTGCGCCTACCCCGCAACCCCCTACCACTAGTGTAAAGCCGAGACCGGTCAAGAAGGAACCTACATTAAGTCCGTACCCAAACACACCCGAGAACCCTCGATCAACCGCCACTCCCGCTCCTCATCCTGTCGTCAATCAGCTTCAGGCTCAGCCGTCGATAAGATCACCTCCTGTACATGCTCGTTCACCCGCGCCGCCGAATGCGCCATATCAACAACACCCTGCCGGCACACCGATGGCTGTTGGTTCACCTGCCCAGCGCGGCTATACCCAATCACCACGTCCACCCTCATCTCAAACTCCCCATCCGCATTCGTCTCCTCTTGCTCCCGGTTCGCAACTCCCGACACCAGATCATCGCGTAAATCCTGGTGGCGGAGTACACTTTGTCCAGGTGGCACCTGCTGCTGCTCAGTCCAAACCCTCGACACCACAGCTCGGATATTCAGCCCAACCTCCTCTACCACCTCAGCAAACGGCGACTCAGGCACATCCTCCACAAGCGCCACAACCTCCCACGCCATCGCCGCAAACGCAACCGAATATAAATATGTACTACGCCCAACTACAAAGGATGAACCAGGCGCAAGTCCAAGCGCACGTCCAAGCGCACGTCCAGGCTCAGGCACAAGGACAGATGCCCGCGCAGATGGCCCAAGGCGCACAACATCCAGCCATACCAACACAATACAACTATGCGCAATTCCGAATGAGCGCCCCGGGCAATCCACACCAGCAAGTCGCGACGCACATTCCAGCGAATCAGCAACAAGCCATAGGTACTCAAGCGCAGGTGATGGACGGCCAGCAGATGATGGCGGCTCAGTACATGTACGGCTATCCTGTCGGTTATGGGATGGCACCTGGCGGCAGGTTACAAGCACAGTACGCTTGGGCCAATGGGATGCGCATGCCCAATGGACAGCCAGGGATGCAGGCTGGACATGCGCAGATGCCGGTGGCGCAGGGTAAGGCTGCGCAGGCGGGCGTACAGGGCCGATGACATGACATTCTTTCCGTTCGTTCGTTCGTAGTCGAGACGTATCCTTTGCCGCTGTATTGTATTCCTGCAATTCGCATCTAGTTACTGTGGCTGATCGGCCGAGATAAGCAAAATTCAGGGCCCAATATCAAGCATATTGGCTTCAACCTGATCTCTTGACGATCCACCATGTCCGAGCCCATTGGTACGCTTTGTTGGCATCGCAGGTCGTGTCACTGACCGTTGTGGACAGCGTTGTTGTCCGTCTTTGACAAGACTGGGCTGATCAAGCTCGCAGAGGGCCTCAATGCGGTAGGCGTCCGACTGCTAGGGTCGGGAGGCACCGCGAAAAAAATCAGAGAGGCCAACATTACCATCGAGCACGTTGCCCTACTGCCATTACACCCACACGTGTTTCTAACGCGTATCCCAGGGACGTCTCGAGCATCACCAAGGCACCCGAGATGCTAGGCGGACGCGTTAAGACGCTTCATCCCGCCGTCCACGGAGGTAACCGTGCTCTCCCGGGGAATCGGGCCCACACAGACTGAGCTGCTCCATAAGGCATATTGGCCCGCGCGATCCCGTCTGACGAGCACGACCTCGCAGCGCAGTCTATCTCCAAGATCGACATCGTCGTCTGCAACCTCTACCCCTTCTCCGAGACCATCGCCAGGCCTGGATGTACCCTCGCCGACGCCGTCGAGGAGATCGACATTGGTGGAGTTACTCTTCTCCGCGCGGCGGCCAAGAACCACGCGCGGGTGTGCGTCCTGTCCGACCCGGGCGACTATGATGCCTTTTTGGACGCCTGGAAGCGGGGCGAGGTGAGCCAAGGCCTACGGGACCGTCTCGCGCTCAAGGCGTTTGAGATGACGGCGCGGTACGACGACGCCATCAGCGGGTACTTTCGGGCGCAGTACGCCTCGTCACCCGAGCGCGGGCCCGTGCATCGCATCGAACTCCGCTATGGGGCCAATCCGCACCAGAAGCCGGCGCAGGCGTTTGTGGCCGGGGACGCGTTGCCTTTCAAGGGTGCGTGACAAGGCGTTTTGACCCGGCTCCCATGGTGTCCCACGGTTTTTTGTAGTGTTGTGTGGGTCCCCTGGGTACATCAATCTGCTGGACGCGCTCAATTCGTACGCGTTGGTCAGGGAGCTTCAAGAGGCG
>JBBPUA010000737.1:0-12975 GCA_038094355.1 Afroboletus lepidellus | reverse complement strand
TGTCCCACCTCAGTCACCTCCCTTCTTCCCTTGGTTTGAGTGCTGCCTGATCCCAGTTGGATTTTGGGTTGTTTCAGTGTGCAAATGTTTATATACTTGAATCAGTGATGACTCAAGTAGAATACATTCCATGGTGCAGTTTGGCCCTTTGTCTCCATTAATAATCTGTTATTGAGTGGCATCATTAACAAATCATATAGTAAAATATGATTATTATACATTGGAGATCATTCAACTCAATGCACCAGTTTATCACTCAAAACTTTTCTTGTTCTTTCATGGGATTGACAAGAAAATGGTAGCATACTTCCTGACTGTTGTGCAACCAGTCAGTGAGCTAGTAAGTCATAAATGTTATGTATGTACAAACTATAAACTGTCAAGAAAGCTCAGATGGACTTTCCATAGAAAGTTGGTCATTTGTGCTATATATTTATGCTTTCCTGTGGCCTTGAAGATGGGTATCCATATACATAGAAATACAGGATTCAACATATCTGATGTTGCTGTAATTCATTGCATATGAGAGTTCTTCATACAGTAACATGTATGTGTTTAGTAGCAGTCCATTTTCATGTTGTTCATCATGGTCAGAAGCCTTCTGTTTTCATATCTGTTCTAACTGATAATTTGCCACATATGTACTTGTAAACCATTTGATTGGCAAGATCTTGAAGGTTCTCAAAGGTTGGATTTGATGATGCAAATGCATCTAGAGTGGAGTCACCTCAACATGCCAGCAGTTAAGATGATGATAACAGATCCCATTTGTAGATGGTTTGATTTTCTGTTGATACTCTACATCAAAATGCTGTTTATGACAACTTTTTTCTGCTTCTCATACAGTTGCTCACTCAATGTTGATTATTAGTGCCCATTGCATTGAATCTTATCAATGTGTCTGCTAGTTGCTGACTGAGAGATTCACTAAGTTCTGTCCAATATGCTTCCTTCTCATCTTCAAGCTCTACCATCTCATTGTCACATTTTCTGGTATTCTTATCATCAAGCAGGTCATCAAGAAGCTTTCATAGATATGAAAGATGGTTTTTTATTTGTCCACCCACTTTGTCAATTGAAAACTCTTCAAGCTAACTAAGGGAGGTGTGTGATACATTGAAATGTGAACCATTTTTCTCTGCTGTGATTTCACATGCAACATTAGCACTTAGCATATTAGTGTGGCCAGCAAGATAATATGAGAGATCTTCAAGGACTTTATGTCTCTGAGAAAACAAATGGATAATGAGATAATGATCCTTATATTGATTGATGGGAGAGAAATTGCTGATATAGAAATGTTTACTATGACTAGAGCATTGAGAATAATCTCAATGTGATTAGACTCCATCATGGAATATCAAGAGAACAAGCAGCCATATGCTGACAAAGTAAGACTAGATTATACCATCAAAATCTCTTTAAGTGTTCCTCTCTTCTTCATCTCCAAAAAGGATGGATCTCTACATCCCTGCCAGGACTACCACTATCTCAACTCTCATACCATCCACAACATCTATCTTTTATCCCTCATCTCTGAGCTGATCAATGATATGAAAGACTTCACCTGGTTCACCAAGTTTGACATTCACTAGAGCTATAACAACATTCACTTATGGAAGGAAGACCAATGGAAAGCCATATTTATAACTTCACTGGGGCTCTTCAAGTCCACTGTGATGTTTTTCAGATTCAACAATGCATCCTCTACCAGCCTTCATGAATCACATCTTTGCCAATATGATCTCTAAACAATGACTTAAGATCTATATGGACAATCTTGGAATCCACACAGTGGAAGACCTCCACCTTCATCATGAGAGAACATGTCAGGTACTACAATGACTATGGGAGCATGGTATCTCCCTCAAACTCTCCAAATGCTTCTTCAACATGGACAGGATGGACTTCTTAGAAATGATCATCAGACAAGGAAAAGAATGGATTCTGTCAAACTTGATATAATCAAGGAGTAGAAACTGTCCACCACAGTCAAGGTGGTCTGTTCCTCCCTGGGGTTTGCCAACTTCTATCATAAATTCATTTCCAGTTTCTCTGACCTCACTGCTTCACTAAACCTCCTTACCTAGAAAAATGAATCCTGGACCTGGACTCCTCTTCAACAAAAAGCCTTCAAAACTCTAAAGGATATATTCTTCTCCACACCAGTCCTTCACATCCCTGATGTATCTCACCCCTTCTCCCTCATGACTGATGCATCCCTCCTCACTGTTAGTGCAGTCCTCATGCAACACAATGTCAATGGAGACCTCCACCCCTGTATCTACTTCTCTAAGACCTTTGCCTCCACTGAATGCAACTATGATATCTATGACTGAGAATTTCTTACCATCATTCTAGCCCTCACAGAATGGTAACAGTATCTACTGGGCATGCCCAACCCCATCACCATCCTCACCAATCACAAAAATCTGTCATATATCAAGGACCTACAAAAACTGTCTCATAGGCAAGCCAGATGGTTGCTCTTTCTGTAGAACTTTCACATTGACTAGAAGGTCACAAATGGATCACAAATGGACCCTGCTGATGCAGTCTCTTGGAAGGATAATATCAACACCTCCTTCAATAATATCAATGCCCCCATCTATCCTGAGTCTGTCATCATCAATATCCTTGATGTCACTCTTGCTTGTCATATCTGCTTCTCCTCTGCTGATGACCTCCTTGTACTCTGTGCCATTTAAAACCTCTCTGATGGCACTCTCACCTCTTTCCTTGCTTTCTAACCATAGACTGGTTCTTCAACAATGGGCACCTGTATTACCACAGTCAGGTGTATATACTACCCTCCACCTAGTCTCTCCTCCTACATGCCCTTTATGATTTCCCCACCTTTGGACATGCTGGCCACTTTCACACCCAGGCCTTTGTCAAGCATGACTTTTGGTGGCCTGGCCTATTCACTTTCATCAAGAATTTTATCTCAGGCTGCACAGTTTGTCAACAGAACAAGGTTAATATCTATCTCACTGCTTCCACACTCTCCTCCATTCCCTCTATGGTCTCACTCCCCTTCTGTCATATCCCAGTCTTGCCAAGTCTTCTCTGGCATACTCTAGCCTCACTCATGCAACTCTGGTATGTATGCACCAACTTCATAGGTAACTCTGGAGCATCTCTCATATCTCTTTCCCTATTTAGTCTTTCTTGTGTTTCACTTATCTGTTATGTACTAGTATCACTTTAGTTGTACCTCTGAGCCTGTGTTGCCTGCAAGCACAGCTCTGGTCTTA
The DNA here is from genome assembly GCA_038094355.1 of Afroboletus lepidellus. NCBI lineage: Eukaryota > Fungi > Basidiomycota > Agaricomycetes > Boletales > Boletaceae > Afroboletus > Afroboletus lepidellus. The sequence goes on along the minus strand of JBBPUA010000737.1, from coordinate 9,718 downwards.
GACTTCACAGTATATAGCTCCAGTTCTCTGTTTCCTAACTCTGTCTTCATCGCCTGCAGTATAGTAACTCTGTTTAGTTTCTCTTGTTCTCCTCGTAGTATAAATACTTTACCTTCCACTGTACTTCGATCCTCAGTTTGAATATTGACTTAGTTTCCTCTGTATCCTCTTTGACTTGGACCTCTATGCTCAATTCGACATCCAACTCTGAGGACCAGTGAAGTACAAGGACACAATACATAAGTCCTATATCAAGGTTCCTTATCTCTCCATCTCCGACTCTAGACCTACTGGTCTACCTTGCCCTCTACTCCTTTACTTATCCAACTCTGGACCTCATTGGATTTGATCTGGAGGACCTGGACTTAATACCTTCAAACAGATATCCATGAACCTCATCACTGATCTACTGCCCTCTAATGGTCATGATTCTATCATGGTTGTGGTCAACCATGGGCTTACTAAGAGGGTAATCCTCATTCCTTGTTCAAAAACCATCAACACAGAAGGTATCACCCAGGCTTGTCTTACTCATGTATTCAAATGATTTGGACTTCATAACACCATCATCTCTGATAGAGGCCCCCAATTTGTCTCATCCTTTGTCAGAGAACTTGCATACCTGTTACACTATGATGTCCACCTCTCTACCACTTATCATTCCCAATCTGATGGACAAATGAAACAAACCAATCAAGAACTTGAAACTTACCTCTGCATCTTTTGTGCCAACAACCCCCAAAAGTGGTTCATCCTACTTACCATCACCAAATTCCATCATAACTTTACCCCCCACTCCTCCATCAAGGTCTCTTCCTTCTTCCTTCTCCTTGAATATGAATTCAGAGCATATCCTTCCCTTGGCAAAACTTTTCTACTAGTGATAATCAACCACCTCTCTGTCCTAGAAGAAGCCTGAAAAGAGATACTCACAATACATGATTCTGCCCATCAGATCATGAAGGAATGCTCCACTCAAACCTTCTTCCCCTGGAAGGTTGGCAATAAGGTGTGGTTAGAAGCCACTAATCTGCACCTCTACTACCCTTTCAAGAAACTTGCATCCAAATGCCACAGCCCTTTCAAAATTGCTCATATACTTTCCCTTCTAACATATTACCTCTGTCTATCACCCACTTGGAAAATTCACAATGTCTTTCATGCCTTTCTCCTCTCCTCCTATTATAAAACCACAGCACATGGCCCAAACTTTCTTAAACTGCCACCTACCCAGATAGATAATAAAGAAGAATATGAAGTTGATCAGATTATTGCCCATCAAGGAATCAGCCAAACCCAATGGTGCTTGACCATATGGAAACTGGAGAGTAATCTCTGCCATGCTTCTCTGGCTCTTAAGAAATATAAGAACATCCACAGTCTGAGCTAAGCTCCAAGGAGGACATGGCATCTCTATGTGAAGTATCCCCCTTCCTCATATGATCTAGCTCTCCTCATACTGCTCTCTTATCCTGCACATCACCACCACCACTCTCATCTTCATGGCTCTTATTCTTGTTATCACCCTTCTCATCATCACATGCCCAAACAGCATTCATTCACCCATCATCTCCAGAAGGCTGCTGTAGCCACTGATATCACACTGCTCCAATTAGTCCTTTTGGACAGTTGACTTACCATCATCCTGGAAGATGCTATGGACACTGATTTCCCTTTGCATTCTCTGTTTTCCATTTATCTAACTTAGCAACATCTCATCTCTTTCACCTCGTTCCTTACCAACAACACTTCTTTCACTCTTACTCATATATGCTTCTTCACTACTTCCCTTTATCTTCTACAACATGACCTGGACCAACGCCTTTTATCCACTGTGCTTTAGTTGGACATCTTGGACTTGGTTATCAACTGTGATAATCAACTCCATGCCTGCCTTCAATATCCTATCCCTATTTCCCCATCTCCTATCTGTATCCCCTCTATCTCCTGCTCTCTTTCCACTATGCAATCCTCCTTGTCATCTCCTCTTGACACTCCTGCTTCCACTCCTGCCTCGTCCTGACCACTAAGGATCCCATCCATGTAACCTTCCTCCAATCCTCTGGAACTTACTCTTGGTAATGGCATGGTTTACTCTAGCTGGCTTCAGGGCCAGCAGTCCACTACCATCCCCCTGGCAAAGCATCTCTCCTCTTGCCCATTCTTACTCCTTTCTGACAACACAGGTAGTAATGACCCTTGGAATGCCTCCACTTACGCCAACACCACTGGCTCTCCTGGTTAATATTTGAAAGTCCAGTCACAGGACTGTCAAAGACCATTTAACTGAACTGAACCAGATTAGATTGTTGGACCTATTTAGGTCATACCCTTGGACACTTCCACAAATATGTCCAGGAATTTAGGGATTTTTCCTGACTTTCTATACTTAATCCTATGATTGCCTACCATATTTTAACATGCAATGTGAAAACATTCATATTGTCATGTTCTATGAGCCAATTTGCATGACCCAAGGACTGGTAGGAAGCTTAGAATACCCTTGCAACCAGTCCAGACTGGTTGCAACCAATGAGCAGACTGATCAGGATCAGTCCTGATTGGTCTTAGTCTCAATTTGGACTAATTGTGAATTGTTCACAACCAGTTCAGTCTCAGTTGCATGAAAATCCACAAAAAGACCAGACTGAACTGGACTTTAAAACACTATCCCTGGTTATGAGGCATGGGAATTGTAGATTGATTTGAGATGGTATCTTAAATGTAGGAAGGGGGTAATGTTATGATTCTTTTCTTTATCCAATCTTCTTGCTCTTCACAATGTTAACCTTCATGAATATGGGAAGGAGCTCATTGTCACTTACTTCTCAGCTGGACATCTGGTAGCAGACCACTTCTAGTAACTCCTGCTTATCCCATCTTTCTCTTCTATGTAGTCCAGGTACACTATTCCTCTTTTATCTCTTTTGTTCTCTCTACTTCTATCATTTCTATGGATAGCCTTTCCTCTAGGTACCTCTCTCATAGTACCTACATATCCCCTTATCTCATCATTTTATCCTGTTCCATGACCTTCAATAGTTCCATGGACAGGATAGTATTTATATTGTCACTGCCCATGATTGTACTTTACACTTGTTCTGTACAATTTCATACATCTGCTTGTGTCCTATCATCAAGGCTCTTTCCTTGTTGACCAGTATGATCTTCAATCTTGTCTCTTCCATCATGTCACTCAGACTATCTTTGGGACATTGTATCTCTTCATGAGTATCTTCCCAAAGGTTTGTCCACATGACTCGACACAAGAGGTTTGTCTGTATAACAGGTTGTTTAGATTTAAGGAGTGAAAGACCTCACCTTGGATTTATAAACCTCAGGTCTGATTTCAAACTCCACATTGTCTGCCATGTGGACAACATTTGAATCACATATGGGCATTATAAAATTGGTGATATCAGTTCATTGTATAGTTTATCTTGTGAGGATGTAGTAAATCCTTGTTGTGCACAAGGAGTTCACTTTGAGGTTTTTTCCAATGTCTTTAAGTGTCCCACCTTAGTCACTTTTCCTCTTTCACTTGATTTAAGTGCTGCCTGATCTCAGTTGGATTTTGGGTTGTTTCAGTACATAGGATTACCAGGAGGAAGATAACTGAGGTCAGATTAGTACCAAACCAATCAGAGGAGCAAAGAACTACTTATAGAAGTTCATGAGGGAACTCCAGTTATGAGAAGATTAGGTTGGAGTTATAGGAGATACATAGGAGATGCATTTCAAGATCAAGGAGATCAAGGAAAGCATCAGAAGAGGGATGTAAGAAGTGAATGAGTTCAGAGATGCATCCAGAAGGAGTAGGCTAGAATAGGAATCAGAGATAGGGGTAAAGTTCAGGATATGACAGCTAGCAAAGAAGGATTTGGTAAATCTACAACAAGACCAAGTCTAGTAATCAGTTCTTGTATTTTTGGAGCATATAATACATCTGTTTGTATAGTAGGTGATACAGGTCATTGGAGTGAATGTAAAGTAAAGGAGTATTTCCCAACCAATTGACCACTTCATGCTTACCCATACCAGTTGCTCAATCACTCTCAATCAGATTAGGAAAATCCTCAAAGGTTGGTGATATGACACTATACATTACAGACAAGGACCTGATTTAATTGTAAAGGAGAGCTAGTTTTACATTTTGTATTTGAAGTACAAGTAGATCTGGAAAGAAATTCATATGCTAGGCAAAAGTTCCTAGGGTGATTTCACCAAAGGGGTCCCAATCTCAGCCATTGGCTGAGATCAGGACTGATTTGGGGGGGTCGAATATGTATCTATTGGATAATGCAGGGCATCAAAGACTCAATCCAATATCATACACAAAGTCCTCCCCAAGGACCAGAGATCAATATCCAACATTAGATGAACATATGTACATGTACTTTGGCTGATATGCACGAAGCCAACTTATACTAGTTTAACCACCAGATTTCTCCAGAGAAACCCCACCCCCACTTCCAATCCTCGCGCGATGAAACACCAATGCATGTTCAACAGCATCCATCAGAGGTTTCATTGCCTGCATCCAAGACGTGGAGAACCATGAGCTCGAGGGAAGGACAAAGGGAAACACTCTACCCACAATGACGACCCTATTACCTTCCACGCCCTCAAGGACCGCTGCTCTCACGAGTGCATCAACCTTTTCGTGCGTCCTGCTGAGGTACCCTGCCATCTTGGCCACCTTCGCTGACCGTTGTGTAGGCGTAGACACTGGCATGGGGAGGTCAGAAGGCGGTGGATATACCGATTTCCAGAACTGTCTCAGGAACTCATTAGCGGCCATTTGACAGGTTGTGAGTTGGCGGAAGAGCTCTGGAGGAAAATCGGCTGTCCAGGGTGTGACGATGGGGAACGTGCAAAAGGGAATTGGGAGGACCACGCACCCTTATTCGTCTTGGTATCTAGCCGCGCGGCAACGTTCTGCGTCATGGACATCAACGCCGCCTCACCAGATTTTTTCTCAATTTTCAACTGCAGAGGACCTGTTCAATATTAGTCACTAGTAATAAGAACGAAAACTCACATGACTAAACCTCCCTTCCCATCCGCTTACTCCGTTGAGAAGTTCTTTGAAGGTATTCTGTACATCCGTCATCTGTCTAGAATCCCCTGTTCCACCATTCGCAGCCTCAGACCTGCCCAGTTGACCCTCAAAATATCGTTGTCGATCTTGCATCTCCAGAAGGATACCGGGGGATGATTCATGATCTTGGAGGTCGTCTAATTCAATCTCGGAAAAGGTGTTCTGCACATATATGAGCAGGGATTGATCGGAATTGCAAAGCAGTGTTTTACCGCTCCGTCCCCGCCGTTCACCCGTCGTCGCTTAGTACGTGGTGCACCACCTCTGGCGACAGGAGGACTGATGAGGAACGCGCAAGGCGAGGAGTTTAACTCACAATGCAGTGTTGAGCAGCCTTTCAGAGTGCTCGTTGAATTTACGAATCAACGGAAGTGCACCGCGTTGACGACCAGCCTGCATAGTGATATCCTTTTCGTTTCCCGTCTACAAACGATGAGTTCGATTTTCACTACTACCAACGAAGAGCCCTGGCTCACCTCGCCATGGTCCTCGAGTGTAGCACCAAGACTAACGTATAAATCTGATATTTCCTCTCTAGGTCGTCTAGGTTCCAATTCTGTCCTTGGCTGAGTACCAGTGTCCTATAGTGGGAACGGCGACACCAACCATCATCAACTTTTTCGAGATACTTGTCAAAAATAGTATCCTCTTTGACGACATGCTGCGTCGCCGAAGAACGTATGGAAGCTCGGTGCGCATTGAACAGCTTGCTCTGAAAGTACCGCTTCCAGAACTCTGCTTCAGAGAGCTGGACGCACGGTCAGCACCACACACGTAGAAGTAGACGGACATCACCTTGTTGGGTACGTTGTCGTTGTACGCCTTCGCCACCACCGGAAATTCTTCGAATATATCGTGTACGAGCTGGGGCGTAATGACGATTTTGACCTCACCACCCTCTACCGTCTGTGGGCGAGGATCCACGAGTTGACCCGGGCGACCGCGTTTTTGGTTTTCCGTCGCCGCCTCTGCGAGCAGGAGGTGCTACGTGTGCCATATTATAACATGATGGCCGTTCCCGAAAGAAAAGGAAATACAACCCACCTCTCTCCCCTCCCAGAATTCCGCCTCCGTGATCTGACTGCTCAAGACAAGTTCCCTGTGTAACGCCACCAGCTCCGGGTTCGCCAACAAGACCCGCCTTCGTAGTCTGAACTCTGTCGCGGCGTCTTGTCCGAACAGAAATTGTGTCCTTCCATCGCTCACGACGGAGGTGGCGCGCGACGTCGAGGCTCTTGAGGCGGGAACCGCAGCCGGCGTCACGGCCTTGGAAGGGGTGAGCGTCGACGCGGCCGTCACGGGTCCCTTGATAGTCTGCGCCGGTGTAGGAGCAGCCCCAGTGGCCAAGACACCGCGATTGCGGCTGATGATATTGGTGAGCACCGTCTTGAATCCCTCCCTCTCAGACACGGCCACGTCCTGCGGCATTGCGGTGAACGTAAAGTTGTGTCCCGCATCGTCGTTGACGAGGCTGAGCTTGAGCCTGACCTGCGCGGCGCCTTCCTTGCTGCAAAAGAGCGCTGTGGGGCGGGGTGAGCGAGCAGTTGTAGGACGCGCGTGCGGCTCACAGGAAGCGTCATGGTGTGGTACGCGCACGGATGGGGCCTTTTTGCCATCCTGGGTCCATTGGAGGTGGCTGTCGGTGAGCTCGAGCGTGCCGGGTAGCTTTTTGTAGGACGCCTTGGCGGTGCATACGACGGATGGCATTCGGTTGACTCGAGGGACCGGGAACAAGCCCCGCGTGGCACAGCCGTCGCTTGAACCGCGACTACCACCACCCATGGCCTCGACCAAGCAACAGCTCGTCGTGTTCGACTTTGACTGGCTAGTCGCATCAAGAACTAGGAAAATATCTCGTTGACCCCCCACCCAGGTCCATGGCAGACCAAGACTCTGATCGTTGGCTCTTCGAAGTTCTAGCGCCCGATCTCCGCAGAAAAATGAGGGATCGTTCCCGAGAGCCCGGGACGGCCGTGCAATGGACAGACCTCGTGTAAGATCAATGCCTTCCGTCGTTCTTGTGCCCAAGCTTTCCCTCCCTAAAGCGCCGAGTGTCTATGCGAGCTCTCGCAGAAGTACCCTGCCGTCCAAAAGGACGATATTGAAAATGCCTTGCGCCTGATCCCATTCGTGTGTCTGTTTTTATTCAATTGATTGTACTATTTACACATTCGCCTCATGATATCCAGCATCCCGCGATGAAGCAAGGCATCAGATTGCTCAAAGATCCATCCAGCCTCGACACTACAATCTTCATCCTCTCCAACGCCAATACCTTTTTCATTGACACCATTGTCCAGGTACATCTCCAATCTACAGCAACTTGACGATCGTACCGATCACGTCGACTTCATGTTGTAGCACCAAGGAATTCGGAACTGCTTTGAAACCATCATTTCCAACCCCGCTGACTTTTCCGACCCTGAGTACCCAAACCGTCTCGTTCTCCGTCGGCGCGTTTCTCCCGATGGCCCACAACACGGATGCCAAGTCGGATGCGAGGCAAACATGTGCAAGGGTACGTCCCGATCTATCTTCCGGTTCCGTCTCCACCCACGTCGCTGATACGTCGCCGGGCAGGCCAGGAACTCACCACTTATCTCGAGGCCCACCCGCATTTCGACCGGATGATCTACATCGGCGACGGGACCAATGATTTTTGCGCCGTCTTGCGTCTCAGGAGGTACGCGTCCCCATCTATGACGTGCGTGTTCCTGATTAACTCGCTGCTCACAGCCAAGATATCGTCTTTTGTCGCCGTTTCCGTGGTCTCGAACGCAAAATCGCTGACGAACGCGCCAAAGGATCTGGCTCGCGCCTCCAATGTGCCGTCGAATACTGGTCTGGCGCGTGGGAGGTCGAGGAAAAGTTCAAGGTGTACGCCCAACAGGCGTCGTTGGGCAACATCAATTAATAATATCGAATTGCGGATTGATTTGAAGTGCGGTAAGAAGACGCGGATTGTATATAGAAGAAAGAGAAATACAAAGTTCCTAAAGCTGAGGCCCTATCCAGAACAGCTACGTATGGAATGGCGAACGTTCGCGCCTCAATTAGCATCGCGGAACAGAAGCCGAGGTCGACGAGCGCGCTCGCATCGCCATCAACCAAGCAAGTCGAGTACATATCAAGCGCATCGATAAATCGGTGGGAAACGAAGGGCGCGGAGAGCGCGAGTGGGCAAGTAGCTGAGGCTAAGGAGGTCATTGGAAACGGTCCCGCTGCGCCAGGACGAAGGTGGCAACGGCGCTGCCGACCGCAGAGGACACCCGAGGAAGCCGAAGAGGACACGAGCACACGTCTGGCCAGGGGACGGACGATGTCAAGGAGCCCTAAAGACTTGACTGACAACTATGAACATTGACCAGGCGGGCCCACCGAGCCTCGCGGCCAACCCGAGCGAGAAGATCGATGGGACCAGAGAGGATGACGACGACCTCGGAAACCCACTGGGCCGCCAGACTGCTCAGGGGAACGCGCCCGGTTACGCAAACACGAGGACGGGGCAGCGAACCTTGTCGAAGAACCACCAGACCGTGTAGATACGACGTCGCGACGGTCAGCGATACGGGCAATACAGCGGATGTCGAGGGACGCGGTATACGAAAGCTAAAGGTGGCAGCAGTGGCGCAACGAACGGTGCCAGTCCGGAAGCTCAGATGAAAAAGAGCTGTCGGTTGCGTCTAGTGCGCCCAGCTTGACATATCTGGCCCGTGCTGTGGATATCATGGATACTAAGCATAATAGCGTCCGCAAACACACTTTGCCACCGTTTCCACCTCTTCATGAAAATTCTGTGAGTCCGATATCTCTGATCATGGGCAATACGGCTGCTCCACCACACTGATAGCCGTCGCAATCCCCTGACGCCTACGCATACAAACTGCCCTTTTGAGTAGCTCAAGTAGTGTTTTGGAATTAGATACTTAGCCTGTGTAGGACTAATTCGGTGTCGGCATTGCACCAATCTTGGCTGTGTCCACGGGAGATAGAAGTCAATAGCACTTATGTTCACCGCGATCACTGCCATTGCACTTGGTACATGCTGCTGGTATAGGAGTGACAAACGATTATCCGCTTGGCCACTGCGAAATGATTGTTTATTGGACTGTTCTGCCTAGGCCCCGCCATTCATCCCTCATGTGCAACCGAACCGACAGTAATCGCTTTTAACACTCGTCAGTAATATGGTCTAACGGAATGGATATGCAAGGACTCACTCAATGCTTTCTTCAAGTTGGTCGCGCTTCACCACATCACTCATGTCATGGGCCGGCAATGCAGCTGCAACGATGATGGTGCTAAGGAGCGCGAGCGCGAGCTTGGTAAACAACATGATAGAATGGGCAAGTCTGAGCGTGGAATGAGTGAGGGGTTTCGCTAGGATTGGAATCGATTTGGATGATGGAGGAATACTACGGCGAGGAAACCAGGTATTTATAGAGGATCAGAGGTCCCAGGCCCCGGTTCTCCATCACTACCGCATTTTCGTTCGTACTCGACACCTGTCAGCTATGTATCTATCCCTGTTCGTTTCATCTCTATTTCATTTACGTAGCCTGAACACAAGCATCAATAGATGCAGATTTATGTAAGGAGGTCTCCGTTTGTCGGAGT
>JBBPUA010000736.1:0-12976 GCA_038094355.1 Afroboletus lepidellus | reverse complement strand
GAGCGATTTGGTCAACGAATCTTTCCCTGCGGTATGTCGGGTGGGTGTCTGTTGTCCAGTACTAGGCGGAGATATTTGGGTGAGCGACCAGGAGACGTTTTGGTCGACGGATAGGACAGAGACATGGAAAGGAGCAAGATCGCAACAAAGGGGTAGTGCTGCCGACAAGTGATGTACCCAAGCTGGAAGAAACCGATCAACAATCGTCTCGGTGAGCAATGTCGAAAAACCAACCATCAAGTTCTGCAGGGGACATGGGCCCCAGTTTAGATATCACCAAGCGCCATTCAACATTGGCGCTTCGGGCAACCTGTATTGCAAAGTTCCAGACCTGCAGGACGGCGGACGTCTCGACCTCATCTTGAGTTAACCAGCTCCCGAGGTCGTAAGATTCGCCGCGTTGGTCGACGCATGCTGCCAAGAGCCATTTTCCACACGTCGAAAATCGGTAGCCGACATGAAGGAAGGTGTGACGATCCAGCACATCCAAGGTACGGGCTGGACCCAGACTGAAGTGTACGACGGGCTTGGTCGGTCGTGCGAGCGCAAATGCTGGTTCCCGGAAGAACCCACGGGTTTCCCTCCCGGCGTCAAATATTCTGCGCGACATGGTACGGTCGACCGGCCGTGGCACGCGATGATATACGGAGAAGCAAAGCCTCTCAAAATCAGTGGTCCCAAGGACGTGTGAAGTAATGTGGTGTTCGGGTATGAGTTGCAGAGTGATTGGGTTCTCGGTATGCACTTTCTGCAGTCTCTTCATCGCCGAAGAGATTTGTCGGAGTAGTGGTGAGGCAAGGGTCAGCGCCGAGTCTGGGATTGCAATGTAGAAAATAAGTCCGGCTAGTTCGAAAGGCAGGTCTGTAGCAAATGAAGCTAATGCGCGATCGTTAATCAGAGCATTTCAAACTGAAGAGTACCACATACCTAGATGTTTGCGAAAGGAATCCAGCCGCAAAGCAAAGACGCCGTCCACAGAACAACGGGGGTGGCTTCCAGGAATGTGTGCGCCCAGTTGGCGTCCCTAAGAATACATTCAGCAGCTATTTGGGAGGTCAATCGGAGACGCACGCTGTATGCTGCCGACAACTTCTTCAACCAGCTTTCCGCCAATTGTTGCTTGTCAATGCCATTGTCCTCAAAAAAGAGAAAAGCCGTAAGATCTTTTCTGCCCGCCCGCGGCGTTAATCCAAGCTTCTCCCAGAAGCGCAGTGACGGAGGCAATATTTGGATAATAGAATCGCCCTTGCCAACCGAGATCATCGGTGCATCGATACGCTGGAGGAGCACTTGGTCCGAAGGTGCTTCAGATTTTTTAGTCACGAGGAAGTCAGGGATCTGATGCTGACGACAAATAGTGTGCTTACCGTGCCGCAGGAAGGTCTGTAACTCAAGTGGATCTTCAAGGGTAGGGAGACTCTGAATGAGCCGAGCCAAGGTCGATACGTCAGCGGGCCAGACGTCTGATCGCCTGTGCGGAAAACAGTGGTTGTTGCTCGCTCGCCACGCGTCAGCAAAAATGCTGTTCTCAACCACCTCTCGAGCAATCATGCTGCCTGCAGCTTCGAGGGACTTCGACTTCTCTGACGCAGCTCCAAGCGCAGCCGCAGGTGATACAGGAGTGGGAACCGAGGTTGGGACGGGTATCGGTATTGTCATGGGTGCTACCGCTGCGCCAGGGGGACGTAAGGGTTTGCTAAGGGAAAGTAGGTAGGGATGAGAAAATTGCATATGCAGCAATGATGGTCCGAGCAGATACGTCGCAGGTGGTGTTGTGGCTTGAGAGGGGATAGCAAGCTCAGTGCCATCAATGTCCTCATCGTCCGATACGATATCAGAGGTATCTTCATCCCCCGGCATGGAATCCTCCAGATCCAAGCTATGTTGTAGCCAACTAGGATGGCATACTCTACGAGACCCCTGCTCAGAGCCCTTTCGTTTGACTCCAATCAACTTCTTCACGAGGCCGATGCGGGGGTCAGTTGCGACGTTGTAGCGATATTTCCAATGATTATTTTGAGTAGGTGATGATGGGCTAGGTATCGGCTGTGTTCGATCCTCTTCATCTGGTGGACTAGGGAGGGCAAATTTACCCATGTGGTATTTGGAGTCGGATAATCCATGGCTATGAGCGAAAGGAATTGGATCAAAGGTGGAAGATCCTTTTTTATGCTCTAGAGATAATTTTACTTGGGGTGTTGCCAATTCCGAACGAGGGGTAAGCCCTGGAGACGGTAATATTATGTCTGTTCCAGTCGTAAGATCTTGCATGTGATATAGATCAGGGAATGGGTCTACGGATCCGCTGACAGTAAGCGGGGGTGATTGTTGCAGGCCCGAAGTAAAGGGAGTAGGCACCGGGAAAGTTCCATCTCCAAGTATCGATGGTGAGAACCGCATTGATGCGGATCCTGTAAGCGCAAGGCCGGAGGTATCTTCGAGTGAAGGTGCAGTGCACCGGGAAGCTCGCGAAGCTCCAGATGGTCTGTCGAAGAAATCAAAATCATCTTCAGTGAAGGTGAACCCGTCCTCGAAATCCATGTTTGCATGCACTGTGCTCGTGGCTCCGCCACCACCTCCTGTTCCAATGTCGTCAACATTCATGTCAAAGCCCATATCGTATGCCTCGCCAAGGTGCATAAAATCATTGGAAGGCTGCACCCATGTAGCATCGATAGATCCAAATGGATCAAAGGATGGAACAAGGGAAGGTAGGGGTGATTCTGTTTTGGGCACCAAACAAGGGGGGTGAGAGGTTACAGAAGATTCTGCGTGGGAGGTGGCAGGCTGTGCATTGGCCTTTCCAATGGCAGAAGGGGGAGAAGGGTAAGGTTGGGGGAGATTAGTACCTGGTGTGACCGCTACTGGCGCTTGGACAGCGTTCGTCAATATCTGGGTTTCACCTGCCGCAAGGCTCCCATTAGTTGGTGAATGAGCCTCCGAGGAGCTGCCAGACAGGGTGACAGAAGTCGAAACCAGAACACTCGTACTAGTAGACGGTGTCGAGAGTGTTCGGGGAGAAGCGGACGATTGTGCATTTTCACGTTCTCTTCGAATGCGTTCGCGCTCCCTTTCGCGCTCTTTCGCGACGGATTCCACGTACATTCCTATTTCTGTCACCACGCTCTCGACTTTCGATGACTTCGAAAGAGTCAAGCAGCGAAATGCACGAACAGACTCCGATGTGGGTGACGCACACGAACGACGCATGATCGGTCGTCCGCTAAGTACTGAGGGAATAGGGAGAGCGCAAGTGTCCGTTTCATCGGAGGAAGACAGGGCAAGCGCGGTGGGTGGGGGGGGTGGGGGTGGTGAGGGTTGAAGTTGAGGTGGCAGATCAGGTAGGTAAGGAAGTGGCCGCCGAGCATGGGCAGACTGGGAAGACGCCGTAAATGCAAGACTAAGTTGCAGTGGCCAGATGATGGCTATTCCCTTGTCTTCACCCTGCTTATTTTGCACCGCAATCCAAGCTATCACATATGTTGGACTCGTCTGCCTAGGAATACCTGAACGAAAAGTGCTCTGCCTCTCTGAATGTAACGCAGGGAGGGATGACCTCCATTCACCTGCACCAAGCCCAGTGAGTGATTGTTCGAACTGGGATGTGATACTCGAGGTAGGGCCGCTGTAAGTCGACAGGTAGTACGACGGAACTCCAAAGGGTAGAAGTGTTATCGGTGTGCCGGCAGCTAATGGATGACTAAAATCGAGGGGTAGAAGGTCGGTGGACCGGAAGTGAGAGTATACCTCTAATCTCGATGCACTGAGATGCACTTCGAGCTGGCAATGCACAAGCGGCCTGGGAGAATCAGCGCAAGACAGCAACTCGAGGTCTGAAGCTTACCGGAGCCTTGACCCAGTCACCCAGTCAGTTGTCCACTCGTTCAAGATGGCCGTAGATGTAAGCAAAACACCGTCCATTAATCGGTGGGCCAATCGTCCGCTAATTGCCTCCTTGGAGACCTTGGTGATGTCGTCAATGATTCGGTTCCGAACGGCGTTTATGAAGCGAGAGTAAATTATGCGGAGGGGCTTGCGCGGTAAGAGATTGGCTGCGGAGAAATCTCGATCACCAGACGTGGGGTGTTTTGATTCACGGCAAAGGTGACAAGGAGAAGGCTGCGCTGCGCAATCGAATGAACAAGGATAGAGCCTTTGTGGGTCGAAGAGTGCAGCATCTGAAACTGGGAGCAACGCGAGTGAGTAAATATTGCAGATGAACACCGGGGAAGTCGCTGGAGACGAGACGAACACTTACCAGCGAGGCCATTCAATGATATTAGTTTCAATCCAGAAAGACAGGCATCGGAGTGATCAACGGATGTGAACATGAAAGCGTGAAGGGTGGAAGCAGCGCTATCGACGTGGACATATGGTAGTACTGATTCCAGGAGAGTCAGAGAATCGTTCCGCGACACGAGCTGTCTGCGGCCACCCTCGAGGAGATCGTATGGCGTGCCATCGGAGGCAGGCACAAAGGTGGCATATGCTATTCGAGAGTTGGCAGGCAAGGAGATGACAGAGAAGAGGAGCCTGTCAGAGGGAGGTGAGACGTGAGCAGGCGGCGCGGGCGGGTGCGCGGCAGCATGAGTGTCGTGTTTCTGTGCCATGCAGGCGGATGTGGAGCAGGGCAAGTGAGGTGGGCCGTGGCGGCGGGGACAAAAGTACCACAGCAACGACGGAATGGCCCGAGGCGGTCCGGACAAAGTGCGGGGAGGCTGTCCGTGTCGCGCGTGCGGCGTCGTTCACGAGCTCATCGCCGCCGACGTCGTCGCCGCTGTGAATCGGGAATATTTATTTTTTTAGGACGACCCAAAATGGAGATGGCTAATTATGTAATAACAACCCAAGGGATGGGGGCGATGCACGCCACTCGCCGTTCACTCGTCTTTGTGGATCCTCGTCAAAAAATATGCAGCCCACATCCCGCCCCGCCTCGACCTCGACCCGTCCCGCAGCGTCCCCGCATCCAAGAGCCAACTTACACCAGGTCAACACCCAGACAAAGCTCCTCGACACCGTCCATGGGCGCATTCTCTGTATTGCAGACATCCGTGGCCGTATCTCCGCCCTCAATGATCTCGCGCGCGAAGCCAATGCAAAAGCGGTCATACACACCGGCGATTTCGGTTTCTTTGGTGGGTGATCCGCTTCTCTGCCTTCCCTTCCAATTCGACTCTCCTCTGACGCGTCCTACTCCAGAGAGCAGCAGTCTAGACAGAATCAATGACCGCACCCTCCGCCATCTCACAATGTATTCTCCCCTCCTCGCCACCACCCAGCGCAACCATCTCCTAGCCCCGGACAATACCCCCGCCTCCATTCGCTCCACAGTAGACATCTCTCACATATCAGAATTCCCTCTCTTGCTTTCTGGTCAAATCAAGTTGCAAATCCCCGTCTTCACCGTCTGGGGTGCCTGCGAGGACGTCGTCATTCTAGAAAAATTTCGCACCGGTGCCTATGCCATCGATAACTTGCACGTGGTCGACGAAGCTACGACGCGTTGTCTCGACGTGGGTGGCGTCAAACTGCGGCTTCTCGGGCTAGGGGGTGCTCTCGTGCCACACAAAATGTTCGACAACGGCGACGGGAATGCCACCATTGCAGGTGGACAGGGCACCATGTGGACTACCGCCCTTCAGATCGGCGAGCTCGTCGACACCGCTCAACGGGTGTTTGATCCCTCAGAGACGCGTCTCCTCGTCACACATGCAAGCCCTGGTCGAGAGGGAATCATCGCCCAACTCGCCCTCGTCCTCAAGGCTGATCTCACTATTTCTGCGGGTCTCCATTTCAGATACGCTAGCTCCTACAATGAATTCAGCGTACAAGGTGACTTTGAGGGGTTTCGTCACAAGCTGCTTGTGGGCAAGGAAGGTTTTGACAAAGTCTGGGATAGCGTAAAGACCCAGGTCGACAACGTCATCGACGACCACCAGCGCATCCTTCTTGACAAGGCTCTATCCGTTATCGAACGTATTCCTCAGCCCCAGACGCAAACCGGTGCTCCGCCGACAGCTACTGGCGAGGAGCCCGCCTGGAAGAACTGTTGGAACTGGAACCTCTGTGACGCCGCCTTTGGGTCCCTCGTCCTGGACATCAAGGAAGGCAGGATCAGTGCGGAGCTCAAGAGCCAAGGTAAGTGACTCTTTCGGATAAACAACGCACGCTGATGTCTTGCCAGGCTTCAATTATGCATATCGTCGTACCGCCACTCCTGGCACCGTGGCACACACTCCTAATTCGACGAGTTCTTCGCTTCCGAACGTTGCCGCGAATCCACCGACAAAGGGCTCGACGCCAGCGCCCACAGAGAAGCCTGCATCCCCAATGCCGAAGGAAGTCAGGTCACCGCTCACCGCAACATCCCCAATCGTCTCGGCTACGCCAAAGGAAGGGACCTCCAGCCTTCCTCAAACCCGAACAAACGGTACACCAACCCCCTCTGAGAAAGACAGGCAGAAAAAGAGGGAGAAGAAGGAGAAGAAAGAACGTGTGGAACGAGAGAAGGACTGTGCAGAAGACAGGGGCGAAACTAGCTCATCTCCTGTTGACCTCCCGACCCAACCGAAATCAGGCAAAGAAACTCCGGTCTTTGATGAAGTTGCCAAGGCCCCTACACCTGATGCCCTGGAGATTGGTCTCAAGTCGCCAACGACAGATAGTGCTGGCACGCGCACTCCAACGTCACGACGGACCTACAAACCTTCATGGACTTTATTTGTTCGTCTCCAAGCATCTGCAAACGAAGGGGAGTTGCGCGAGTTTTTCGGGGGAGAACAATCAGGTGTACGTGAATCGCTCAAGCAACAATTGTCACTCATTGCAGATTGCAGATTGTGCGCGTGTCATACCCTCACACTCAACAAGGACGGAATCAAAAAATAGCATACGTCGAATTTGGCGACGAGGAAACTATGAAGGTTGGCCTTGAGAAAAACAACGAGGTAATGTGTTGATGGTTCTCACTGCTGCTCTAGTCTTGACACCGTTGCAGAAAATCAGCGAGTTCCCTGTAGAGGTCAAAATCGCAACAGACAAGGAAGACCGAGGTGGAACACGAGGTGGCCCGAGGGGTCGCGGAGGTCGTGGTTTTGCTGCGCGAGGGTTTGCGGCCGCTGGCCTTACTGGCAAGGGACGGGGAACCAACGGTGAAGCCCGTGGGTCTGGCGAAAATGGCAAAACTGGAGATGCGACCGCATGATACGGATCATATGTCGAAGCGGGTAGCTTTGGGCGCGACCATACTTGATACTTCTTCACGTTTTTTCATGACTTTCCATCGCTTCCATTTTGCTATTTTGTTCTGGCACTTTGCATTGTCTTATGTTCCAGCTCTACTAATCGCGGAGTCATGTTCTGTCTTATTATGCGACCTATGACATATGAACTTCGTGGCGAACGCTGGACGTCAGCGTACAAGTTACGTTCCGCCGAGTAGCTAGGCAAAACAAATGGTCAAACCGAAAGCTACCGGGTGTTGAGCCGCCCGCAGGATCCGGCGCAGTCATGTGATTGTTGTCCCCTGTACGTCTTGGAACCGACTAGCTCGATACTACCTGCTTCTTTAATCCTCCCCATGTCCATCATGCTCCGCGCTGCTGCTCGTTCGACAAGAGCCCTAAGAGCTCGGCCTACATTGCGTGCTACCAGGTTTGCCGACCACGGCTGAATCTTCCCTGCCTTCTCTGAAGTGACCGTCGTCTACCAGGAGTTTCGCGGGGTCGTGCGTACGCTCCGCAGAGAGCTTTCCTCTCAATTCACTTGACGCCTTTACGGAAGAAGAAGAGATGCTCAGAGAGTCAGGTACTTACCGTGATATCTCCTCACTCGCAACCAAGCTCATCATACACAGTGAAGCGATTCGCTAACGAAGTCGTCGGGCCCAAGGTCCGCGAAATGGACGAGAAGGAAAACATGGATCCAGAGGTTATCCAGGGGCTCTTTGAGCAAGGGGTATGTCGTCCTGTTGTCTCCGGTTTGTCGGCCCTCGATCCACTCGGCCACACAGCTCATGGGAATCGAAACGAGCACTGATCACGGCGGCGCCGAGTCTTCGTTCACGTCTGCTATAATAGCGATCGAAGAACTTGCAAAGGTGGATCCCTCGGTGTCCGTCATGTGCGACGTCCACAATACCTTGGTGAATACTGTCCTGCGACAACATGGAACGAAGGAACAGCAAGACAAGTGGCTTCCACAACTCGCCCAGTCCAAGGTTCGTTTCGATTTCGTGGGTGACTATTGTCTAAATGACTGTTACAGCTCGGGTCTTTTTGCCTGTCTGAACCGGCCTCTGGGTCGGACGCGTTTGCCCTGCAGACTCGTGCGAAGAAAGACGGTGACCATTGGGTCATCAATGGTTCCAAGATGTGGATTACGAATTCGCATGAAGCAGAAATTTTCCTCATCTTCGCCAATGTAAGATCGTGGTAAAGATCCTCTCCCTGGTTTAACGGGCCTTACAGGTTGATCCAAGCAAAGGATACAAGGGCATAACTTGTTTCATCGCAACCAAAGATATGGGGATTCAAATAGCGAAGAAAGAAGAGAAACTCGGCATCCGCGCCTCCTCGACGTGTACACTCAACTTTGATGATTTGCGCATACCTGCGGAGAACGTCATTGGCGGAGAAGGCAAAGGATACAAGATTGCCATCGAAATTTTGAACGAGGGTATAATTCATCCGTCACGTTTACCAAATATCTCCTGAGCAGTCGGGTTCACAGGTCGGATAGGCATCGCGGCTCAAATGCTCGGACTAGCACAGGGCGCCTTTGACAAGGCCGTTCCGTACACGTACCAACGCCAACAATTTGGCCAGCCCGTAGGTACCTTCCAGGGTATGGCATTCCAAATTGCCCAGGCCGCGGTAGAGATTGAGTCGGCGCGTCTATTGACTTACAATGCTGCTCGGAGGAAAGAGGAAGGGAGGACTTTTACCAAGGAGGCTGCGATGGCCAAATACTGGGCAAGTGTTATCGCCCAACGAGTCTCTGGTCAAGCTATTGAGTGGGCTGGAGGGGTCGGGTTTACTCGAGAGACTGGAATTGAGAAATTTTGGCGAGATTCCAAGATTGTGAGTAGGGCCACATCTTGTCCTGGTGATCTTTCCAGCTAAGGACCCTTATAGGGAGCGATCTACGAAGGGACATCGAATATCCAACTGCAGACAATTGCCAAGTTTGTTCAAAAGCAGTACTCATAGTTGCAATTGTCATCGAGGCATTTACAATGTCACTGTTTTTGGATAAAGAGGAGAATACCCTCGAATACTACCCACACAATAGTAGAACTGAGGACCTTGCGTGATATGCGGAGAGATGCACCATCGAAGAAACCCAAAATACCCCGTTGCTGTAAAACAATGTGTCTGTCACAAAATTTCTAGCGGGAGCAGCCGTACCTGCCATATTCGAGTTGTGGTAGACAACAAACCTTGGTATTGGTGTTCAGAGCGAACTTGCATCTTAGTCTGGTAATTTTGAGTGTTATGTGCACCTATGATATAGTATGGGTACCTTGATAACATCGAAGGGATGGGTAACCATCGTTGCAATGCCCCCTGCGGCCGCTGCAGAAAAGCTATGTATGCTTGTGGCGTACGCGCTCGGTACGAGGTAAGCTGTAAGATGCTTTAAACACGTTTCTAGAAGTCAGAAAACATGAACTTGCTCGACTCGCGCTTAACTGCTTCGTAGAGTAGGACGAATAGTCCTGCATACGGTGCATCCCGAAGAGAAGAGGCTACGAATCCCCGCATCAACCCTTTGGGACCTGTGCGATAGATTGAGACAAGAGACCCAGTTAAGCTTCGGTACGCGAAATTGTCGCTCTGTGGAATGTAAGTCGTACACAGGACTAAAGCAGAGACGTATCATGCCTCAAACCGTGCTTTCAGAACCGAAAATGGGTTCATCAGGAAGCCTACCCCGATCCTCGCGGTCGCACCGGCAAGCAGGTTGCCCTGGTTGGTGAGCTTCGGCAAAACGCTCTTGAGCTCATCTTTCGTCGTCGTCGTCGTGACCGAAAAGTATGGAGATCGCGCCATTGCCGAGCGCAGGTGCGTCAAGCTAGTGAAGTAGAGGGCTGCTCCCGGAACGTTCCTTGCAGGTTTTCAGTCGCGGCACTGAAGGACGGTCATGCCGGCTCACCGAATGAGCGACGCGCTTGTGCCTCGCCATAATCCCGTAATTCCATCGCGTTTGACAATGTTACATGTAGTCCGCCATATGAGGGTGGCGTTCCTGTTGGCGTGGTAGGCGTTGGAGACGAAGTGTCGTACAGGTGCTTTGCTCTCTCACCCAGTGCCGGACGCAGAGTCGCCTTGCTGGACTCTTGTTTTCAGCAAGTCCACTATTTGCGGTGAGCACTAGTGACGCGGACTGCGAGAGGGTCTTCTTACGAGGCTGAAGCAATATCGCCGAGGTGAATCCGGACAGCGCGCCTAGCGAGGCCAGCGTGAAGTGTGCGCACACGAGCACAAATTAAATCATACCAGAGAACAGTTGCTGGCTAACGACGGCATTGGTCATTACAAACGTTGGGGGTGAGCGTTCGTCGCCGGGAAAAAGTCAGGTCCATCGCGCCTCGTGGCAGGGCCAAGAAGAATAGTACGGCATTAAATTACATAACATCTATGCCTGCCCGTTCTGAGCGGTCTGCGGATTCCATGGACCGGCATCGCTCAAGGAGCAGCCACCGACACATCGACATGTCCCACCAAACTCTACCGGAAGATTTTCGGCCTGGATCTGCGATAACAGCCTTTCCTTGACCGACCCAGAGCTGACGATGTCAATTTTCGCCACTGTGACCTCATCCAACCAAGGCTTGATGATCGACCACACGGTAGCGAACGCCCACGGCGCGTTTATGATGTAAAACTTGCCCATGCACTCTGGGTACCGATCCTGACCGATCCCTGCCGCTTGGAAAACGTAATCCTTGACGCGGTAGAACGACGCAATGCCCACGCCAGCGAGGTCCATGATGGTGCATGACGTTTCAACAGGGTGACCGACGGCTTTGGAGCAGGCGGGCAGCCGCTCCGTGAGGAATTTCTCGTATTCGAGGATGAAACGACGGAGTTGGCGGTCCTGGGTCGTGATCGCGTTGATCGCGGTGACGTCGATCTTGCCAAGACGCTGGATGTAGACGGGTCGACCGTCCTGGAACGTGAATGAGCATGCACGAGACTGCAAAGGTTGGAGGCCCGGCGCATACCTTGTCCATTTTGTGATAATATTGAGGATAATACTTGTCTATTTCTTCCTTTTCCGTGAATACAAAGTTCCTAGAGAAGGGGTCAGTATATGGAGTGGCAACATAGCTACGACATACTTGACGATGTCCTCCACGTCCCACTCTTTCCTCCACTGCTCGGCGGATAATAGCATGGCTTTCGTCTTGGCGACATCAAACTTGCGAGCGCGAAGAAACCTAGATCAAGTGGGCGTTGATTAGCTGAATCGATGAGTGCATGAACGACGGACCTAAGGAGGGTTGCGTCGTCCATCCTCTCTTCAACGAAATGGCCCTCGGCGATGAGTTGCCGCTTGAGGGTGTCGAGTGCATGTTGTTGGGCGGGGGTAAGGTTTCCAAGTCTGCCTGGGAGGGGTTTGTAATTTGGGTCCGTAACGCCCTCGGGCATGGGGCTGGCGCTAGCAGGTTCCAGGGAGGACATGGTTGCAGCTCCTTGTCCTAGAGGAATAAACCAATTTATTTGGCTAAACTACGCTTATATAATATTAATCACAAGGTACACGCCTCAGATCAATCCAACCGCGCGCCACGAGTTACATGAATGTTGATCTTCTTTCCCAACTCTCCAAGTACAACATGCCCCATGAGAAGTCACGCATACACCAGAAAGAGTAAACTGGAAGCAGGAAGGAGAAAATCAGAGTCATCAGCAAAATGTCCATCAGCAAACAGCCCCCCCTACTATGGGCGACATCAGTAAACTGACCCTTGGTTGGACAGAACTGGA
This sequence comes from Afroboletus lepidellus, assembly GCA_038094355.1. NCBI lineage: Eukaryota > Fungi > Basidiomycota > Agaricomycetes > Boletales > Boletaceae > Afroboletus > Afroboletus lepidellus. Next base: position 980 of record JBBPUA010000736.1, on the reverse strand, counting down.
CAGAACCAGACAGCACTAAATAGCCCCCAGGTCTTTCCAACAAGGTACCCAACTGGCTAGTGCTGTCCATACTTTCCCAGGATGTCCTGTACCATGACAACCTGGCACAGCACTACAAAAGTACAGGAGCACTTACTTACTGTAGCCTTCTGTATGGAGGCAATGGGGGGGGCTGTGTTACGGGGTGTCCCTGACTCCGAGCTTAGCAATGGCCCCCCCCTGTTATGTGTTATGGTTGCCAATATTGGCAACACACCCTCCCAGCATGTGTTATGGTCTGTCAGTCAGGCAACTGGACAGGGTATTGTACATTATTGAGAATGATGGCAAAGAATGGATTCAGATCATGGAGTGTAAGGTTAAAAGCCAGAATAAAACTCTACTCAAAAATGCTAGGTAGTTATACTGTAGTAGCCCAAGACAGCCATTTCACAACAGAAAAAATGCACCCCCCTCGAGGCTCATCTTCAGTGCTGATATCTTGTATTCATCATCTGTGAAAGCTGCTTGACAACCTACCTGCCCACTTGCCCTTTAATCCAGAAGAGTCGACCTACCACTTTTGCCTTGACACAGAGCTTGTCAAAGAGGAAGGGCTGTGGTTTGCATTTAATCGGAACCTCGAAGTTTGCTTCAAGACTCACAAGATTCATAATGGTGAAATGATTGTTTTTTGAGAGCGAGGAGACCAGTATGATGTCTTGATAAAGACAATCAAAGCTACTGTGAAGGCTTTACCAACCAAGAATAAACACATGGACGTTCTGTTCTGCGCAAACGAATCAATGAGTAAGCAGTCAGAACCGGGCCTTCGTGCCGGTCGCGGATCAGGACTCCTCGCCGCACCGACCCGCCGACGCTTCTTCCATAGCTCCCGACACCTCCCGCATGATACTTAAGACAGTCGGTGCGCCGTCTCCTTATCTTTCTCTCTTTCTTCTCTCCTGCTCGCACTCCTCGCTCGCTTTTTGTACCCACCC
>JBBPUA010000735.1:0-12981 GCA_038094355.1 Afroboletus lepidellus | reverse complement strand
TACTACTATGCATTATGAGGTTGGTAATCAACTGAATTGCTCGCTTAAAAAAGTGTAGCAAAACCCTATTATGCATTATGAGAATTTTTATGCATTATGAGCATTTCTACTGTAGTGCAAGTACGTGCACGGCCGGGTGCCCCCCAAGTTCGTCGTCGGCGTTGACACCCTTAGCTTGACCAAGGACCACAGGAGTGCGTAGGTGATGTCAGGAATACCCTGGACTGCCATCTTGTCCCGGGTGGTAACATCGTGCGTGACCGGGATCGCAACAATGACGAAGAAGCCACCCCAAGCGTGACGAACGCGAACAAGACGTGCATGGTGAAGATGATGGTTACGAGACGAACCTGACTCGGAGAATACTAGTGCCGGTGGTGAGAGGCTCCACAGAGAAGTTCTGTGGGTGATCCGAGTCTATCGCACTCGGACGTGTTTCCATGCCTCCACTGGACTCGGGCCGTGCAAGATCGAAACGAACGCAGACCGAACGAGCCAATGATCATGCTGCTCTAACTATACAATGTGCCTCGGCTGGAGCGCCCAATCGGGGCAGACACCCTAGAAACCTGCGTACACACATTTCTGCCTTCATCCGACAAGACAAACCAGTACGGTGATTAACTAATTGGTGGGCCACTGGCAGTTGCGGGACGATGCCTTGATTTGAGATGTTTGTCAACATTATCATACGGCCCAGGCTTGCGGGAAGAGCCTCCCAGCAGGCCATCCGAGCGTTCGATCCGCAACACGGCTGGAATGAATGCGATCGGGCTGAGAGCTATCATACACGTTAACAAGTCACATCTGTCGTCAAAAGACAGTGACTCTCTTGATACAATATGAGAGACCCCCCAATGGCAAACTATTAAGTAGACCAGCCGCTCTACCCACGACTGCACCACCATGTACGGCAACTGTTGCTCCAACTACATTTGAGCGGGAAGTACAACAAGCCGTGCTTCTGTTGGTCAAGCCAACGATGCCCCCCGAACTGGGCGAGCGCAGTGGCAACGCTAAGCCACAATGCGAGAGTGATCAAGAGGAGAAGACGCGCATGATGGACGTGGTGTGGATGGCGCGCAAGTGAGTCGTCCGAGTGTACGATCATTTACTCACAAGATGACCAGCTTCTTTACCATGCTCGGGAGCAACTCGCTTGAAGCGAAGGTCGGGTGATCTGACTGACCTATTTCGGCGTCAACGCTGGCATCGTTCGTTCACGGAATGCCGACATCGGCAAGTTGACTAGTATGCGCCGTGAAGACTTTGCTCATGTCCCGGCGTGACTCTCAGACTCGCGCTTCGTAGCCCGCAGGCGACTAGCTCTCGGTTCCTGTGGGAGATGGTGAAGTCGTCGAGCTCGAAATCCGCACCTTGGTCTCCAGACTACTTGGGAATTTCTTTTTCTTATCTCAGGCTTCCATCACACGAGAAAGTTTGCTAATGGAGAAGCCAACTATGCGGCCAGCCGGATTTAGTGGTGTTACTTACCTTTTCCTCCATCGACAAACTAACTTTGAGATCATAGTAAGTCAACCCCAATGGGCGATTATCACACTCTGATCTCACCTTGATTCCTGGAACCACAAGTGCATGAATGCGGACAACAGCGGGGACTTCTTTTGATGGCCCAGATTCCTGGTACCCGGCAAATGTATGTAAACCACCTGATGGTCTTTGCCATCTTGGCCGCATTCAACCCGAGAGAGCTAGGATATGTGAACCGATAATTCGAGCCCGACTTCCAGCGGTTATTTGATTTCACGACTCTGTCCCCGGCGGCGGACCTGAAATCCCAGCTTCAGTTTGCCATGCCTGTCACCCACACTCCAAGTGGCCCGCTGCAAGCGGCCTTTGTCACCTGGAGTGGGCTCTCGAGAGGGGCCAAATCAGTAATGGCGCCGTTGTTTTCTTCCCTTATGTATGATGGCCTGAACGATCCACCGTGATGGTAACGGACAAGGATCCGACGTATCTTATGAATCACATCGTACTTCAATGTCCGACATACTTTTCCACCGAGGATTGGAAAGGGTATGCATTTGTCTTTACAGGCGATACCTGTTATTCACCTCTAGTCTTTTGTTGATCGCGGTACTTGCAAGTTTAAAATCTATATATTCGCAACGGATAGGCGAAAATTCCCTAATTTTATCAGATTTGGTTGCTTGGCCATTGACTTTGTTTTCTGGAAATTCCGGGACGAGCCCCGGGGGACTTCTTCAGAGCTGATGCTGCAGTCTTCACTGGCAGAGGATGATGAGGTTACCTGAAACGAGAACGGGAACACCCTGGTGCTGGCATCGGCCACGTTGGGATCACAGTGGCATGTCGTCAGCTTCAGACATATAGATCTAATCCAGCTCTTGGCGCATCAGGCAAGTGGCTACGCCGCGTTCTGATGTGTCACCAGCTTTTACATCATGTTCCAGTACGTACATGCTGTTCTCCGGTCCGTCTTCATGGACAAAGGTGTGAGCCCAATTCAACAGCACAGCGATTGTTCTCTCATAAACTGGTGTGTGATGCATCGGCGGACTTGAACATCGCGCTGGCCTGGTGTGGTTTTGGTAGGTAGTCCAATGTCCCTGATTTCATTTCATTGTACATTTCCTGTAGCCAATACCTTTAGGTTCATCTTACGCGCCCCATGATCGCGAAGATCAAGGGCTATGCTTAACAGTTCTCGTACACGCGGCACTGTTGCGGTCTGCTTGGTTTGATAGTGAAAAACAAAAATAGAACAGTGTGATGTTAGGTCAATAAACCGTGGTCACGGTGCGCCCAAAGTATAAATTGAATGGATTTGTTAAAGGTCTAGCCACTGAACGACCCACCTTCGACTGATTCCCTCGTGAAAAACATGCAACTCAACCTGCTGTCTCGCATAATGGCACTCACTACATTCATGATCACCATACTGCTTGTGGACGTTGCTCCTGTTTCAGCACAGTGTACCCTTCTTAATGGTGACACCGCTGAAGGTGAGCAATGTGCAAATTTATTGTTCATAAGACTTACTGTATTCCCAATCAGCAAGCAATGGGCTTGAATCGCGCCAGTGCTTCTTTTGAATGGACTACAGAGTGCAAATAGGTTAGTCGTCTCTTGAAACCTGTGAGCTTCATTTTGAGAAAGATTTCAGGATCAAACCATATGGGATAGGATGATTGCGGTTCCTGTGGACGTAGCTGTTTGATGTTGTATAAGAAGGTGCCAATGCCACCACTGTACTTGACTCTTGTATTGCATGCACTTGGACGTGTTTGGTTGTACATCATGTGATCGACCAACGGTTTGCTGCCTTCAAGCAACTTTGGATCCAGTACATGCGAGTTTGTCAGCTTCATTCCTGCGGACCACGTCCAGGATCACTTACTCGCTTCGTGTTCCAAATCCATGAAGGCAAAATTCTTGCAACCGTCATGGCTTTGTCGATTAGAGCAACTCCTGTTTTCTTTGGCAAAACCTGTCTCTAAAACTGCAGCAACTACTTCTTCCTCGCACATCCATGGCCATGGATGCAGATCTGTTGGACTGGCACTTACCAGTGACTTCCCATCCAGCGGCTTTTTGTAGGAGCATGGATGACCATCCGGAGAGTCGGAGACCTACATACTCTGACCATTGACTCGACTTCATCGGCCCCATCAGTTCTAATCTTGAGTCTTGAATATCAGCATCATTGACGCTCTCCTGATTTGAGCAGTTTCCCTGAAATGACTGGTTCTTTGTGGCTCCTCGCACTTCCTTCTGTGTCGGTTCCTGTGCGAGGTTGTGGAGCTGTCGAGATCTGCACCTTGGTCACCAGACTACTTGAGAGCTTCTTTATCTCCGAGATTATCCATTATAGTTTTGACTGGATGTTCCTTGTCATCTCAGGTTCATTGGTCCATCACACAAGAATAGTTCGCTAGTGAAGAAGCCAACTATGCTGCTCCCGAGTGATTGGTGTAGCTAGCCGGATTTGGTGGCTTACCTCTTCCTGATCCACGAGCGCACGAAGGTGGACAATATTAATGATGCAGCCTTCTCTTGATGGTCATGATTCCATATGCCACATCCGTGACACCCTCCTGGTCCCGCCAGCTGTATGCAAAATGAAATGGTGCTCCTTACCATTCTTCCCACCTTCGACACGAGAAGGCTGGGATATGTGAACCGATAATTCGTGCCTGATTTCCTGTGGTTATTTGACTTTTGCCGACTTCGACTTGTCGTAGCTTATCATGCCTGTCGTCCATACTCCAAATGTCTGCAGAAAGGAACCTTTGTCATCGTCTAGATGATGTATTGGCTCTCGAGAGGTGGCCAAACTGGCGATGACGTCGTTGTTTTCCTAGATGACACCATCGATTCCTCCTTTATGTATGATGGCCTGAATGTTCCATCGCGACAGTTCATTCAGTTATCAACAGTGGCAGCGTTACTTATGAGCGCATCACATTTCAATGTCTAACGGTGTGGCAGTGGACGGCTGGGCCCGGGGGCCGGAGCAGGTCGTAGCGTAGCGTGTGTAGCTAGAGCCGCCGCCGCCGCACTAGGGGCAGGCAGTCACCTCTCCAATAACCTCTCCAACTCTACAGGTTCTGTCCGTAGACATAAAGAGTGTATTCAGCTTTGTAGTCAGCCCCTGCCACCCACCTCTAGTCTTTCGTTGATCGCTGGTACTCGCATCATGGTTCCCCCATGAAAATCTTTCGCAACGGATCGGTGAGAAATTCTCGAGTTCGTTGGATTTGATGCTTGGCCGGCGTCCATGGTTTCTGGAGGCTTCTGGACGAGTTCCATTGAACTTCTTGGAGTGTCTTGGGCTGTTCGTTTCAGAGCCGATGGCGATGTCACGGCCTTCAGAAGATTATGGAGTAAGGACGGAAATATCCCTGCCACGCTGGGACAACACTGACATGTCGTCAGCTTCAGTGTAGATTTGATCTAGCTCTCGGCGTACCAGGCAGGTAGCTGCATTACGATGTGTCATCACCTTTTCATCATGTTCTACTGGTGTGCATGTGATGTGGTTTCTTATCCATCTTCGTCGACAAAAGTGCAACGGCCACAGTGGGCATAGCATGGCAGTCAATTTCATGGTTCTCTCGAATTATTCATCAGCTGGCGTGTGTTGCACCGGCGCCCAAGAGCATCGTGCCGGCTCAGTGGAGATATTAATAGGCAGTCCGATGCCCCCTTTTTCGTTTCATTGGAGTTCTGACGTTTCTCGTAGTCAGCGCTGTACATTCATCACGAAACTCGAGGGCTATACTTAGCCATTTCCGTGCACGCGGTGCTGTTGTGGTCCCCTTGATATTCATGACCGTAGTGAAAAGCAAAAATAGAACACAACCGTCCGGGTTGATAGGTCATGGTGCGCCAAAAGTATTAGTTGAATGTAATTATTGAAGGTAGGAATCAGCCGCATCACTCTACCTTTAGCCGCTGAACAATGTGCCTTCGACCGATGCCCTCGTGCAAACATGCAACTCGTTGGTGTCTCGCATAACGGCACTCACTACGTTCATGATCGCTATGCAGCTCGTGTCATTTCTCCTATTTCAGCTCAGGCTTACCTCGATGGTGAGCTCGTTGAAGATGTGGAAACATCCAGGTACTGGCACGCAGGTTCGCAGCGAATTGATGGTTGCAATCCCCAGTCACGTGAAGCAAGCAAGTGGTCCTGGACGTGGTCAATAAATCCGAAACGCTTGCAACCGTGGCTTCATCGATTAAAGTAGTTCCATGCACTGGACGGACACCTCGCAGTTTCTCGTAAGGACATGCTGACTGGTGACATACCATCAGCGACAGTTGACTGGGTTGCAACCGCGGGCATACTCCAATCATAGGCTCTGAGCTTGACGTAGAGGCATTTTCTAAAGCGGTTTCCCTGAAACGGCTGGTTCTTTGCAGCTCCTTGCGCTTCCATGCATTGGAGCTTTTGCAGCCATTGAAAGCAACTGTACTTTCTGGATATGGACGTGTACATGGTCGCAGATGATCAAATCGTGATTAACTTGTGTCAAATCACTACTTACGGGCCTCTGATGTTTCTGGTTCTTGCCATGATCCAGGATTCCCAGCTTTATTTTTCTCGTCTTTTCAGCTCCGCCGACGTCGCTGCACTCATTTCTGGACTCCAACGTTCCTTCCGGCTAGAAAACCATCCGAGAGGTGCGTACAAATGGTTCGTTCGAGAAAATCGCTCGACCGACTTGGTCGCACGGTCTCCCAAGCGTACATCACCTGCACAAGTTCATGCAAGATGTGCACCCTCCACTCACGGCATGAATAAATCAGATCTGCCTGCCTGTCTTCCGCTCCGAGAGAGAGGAGTTGTAGTGCGTCGCGGTCGTCGCAAAGAACCCTTGAAACGATTTCCCCCCTTGCTTTACTTCTTTTCGTTTTAGTTCTCTCTGAAGGAACTTCGACAACCAACCACACGGCAAAAAGGGTTAGCACTTGTTCTTGGACCTGGCATGGCAAGCAACGCAGCGGGTGCCACCTCTTGAGACTGCCTCCGCGTGCAGGATACAAGATAGATAATTTTCCACTTCGGTAGTGCCTTACTGCCAGGCTGGCTCTTCCCTGGCAGGATCCAGGCCGAACGGATGGTCCGACATGTCTCGAAGCTCGCCCTACCCATGGTCGCACCGACACTGACGGTGTCAATGGTGGTTCAACGTTTAGGCGTACCGTGGACGTCGCACTAAAAAAAGGATATCAACATAGCTTCCGCCGACTAGGTCGCATCACTTAACAGACCAGGATTCGCCCCGATGATGATCAGCTCGAGACGGAGCGGCTTGCAATCGGTTGCTAGCCTACCGATGTGCGCCACCCGACGTCGTTATCTCCCTCGCTCAGACAATGTCTAGGAGGAGTTCTCGTTCCCACTCTGAGCATCGAGAGACCCTTCGAGTCCCGCACCGGGAAGTTGACGCCGGGTCTGGACCTCTCAGCGCTACCCTCCGACTAGCTCGGGTCGTCTTCAACTTCCAGGTTCTCGGACTTTCTTGAGCGCGTCTACACAGCAGACGCCAGATATCACATGGAACTCGTGTTCGTCCGCGACGGCGTCCTGACTACGACGGAATTGGCAGATTCCAGGCGACTGGTTGGCCAGGCCCTCGTCACAGACCTAACCCACGGTGCGCATGGGATCCCATGGAGTTGAGGTGGAGCGCTCTGGCGGGCCTGTTTTATGATATTCCGTGCGCGGGCACAAGTAGTTACGACCCACCATCCACGCGGTCGTCCATGCGTTGGTCTATGTTGCACGACGGCCGCATGGCGTGCATATGGCGTCCGTTGCACACGGGGACTCGGCGACAACCGTGACGACGAGTGACCAAACCACAGTGTTGTGTTGATTGGCCCACCGCCATGCCGTAGTATCGATCGAGGCACCGCCTCAGCTGCGCGCCCGTCCTTTACCTCTTGTCCATGAGGATGAGGATGAGCGTTCTGTCTCCGCTAAACAACACGGTCCATTCAATGCTAGATGTGTTACTGTTCATCGGCACACGTCAGTTTAATGGGTGACATCATGTTATCGTTCACGACTTATCAGTCACGTCGGCCGGCACACCGCAAAGCCCGGGGGCCGAGCGATTAAGTTTCATGTTTCAGAGTGACGGAAAAGGATGCCTGTACACCACAATCAGAGTTTGTCGTTTGTCGTTCGTTTTCTGTCACCTAGGTAGATGATGTGAAAAGTCGTCCGAAACCGAGGTGGTTGACATCAGTCACCCACCGACTGTCATCAGGCCACAACGAATTGACACTCCTGCCACGACAATAGGTACGACACGAGTCACCCCCACTGGTTGCGCCTATGTGATATACATAAGGAGCATACGCGAGATTGGATCCGGTGAATGAGTTCAAGCACCGATCCGGCGGTGAGCCAGCCAAGTTTGGTGACGTACCGCCTCGCCGTTACCTATAACAAAAAAATCTCAACGGAAAGTTGCGGTGGAAAAATCAGCCCTGCTGATGCGCAGCCCGGACCGCCCAAACGGCGTCTAGAACCCCTGGACGGCGCACCCCACCACCAACGAGCGCATGGGCCCATCCTCTGTGTTGCGCATCGAGTGGAGTCGCTGGAGCCAGCGCGGAAGTCGCATGCCAAGGTCGACACGCGGAAACAGGGTTGTAGTATTGTTAAATGGTCGTCGGAATGAACTTTGGGGACGTAGTTTCCGTTTTTGGGAAGGATGCTGTGCCGCGTGGACACGAGGTTACGAGCCTGGACCGTGCCCGCGAAAGAGTCCGGCGTGAGCAAGGTTCAAACAAACCTGCTCGGGAGTGCCCGTGGAAATTTTTTCTCACCCGGTGCTGCTCGGTCGCCCCCATCAGAACGATTTGGTAGAGTCGCGTCAAACGAGCCAAAATAGTACACACCTGATTTCATTTCTGGAAGCGTCGTCGTCGCTACTTAGTAAGCCAAGCAACAATGGTGATTACGCATCTCGTTTGTGCGTCACGGACCCTGATCGCTCTTGCGCGTGAGGATGCCGCGCACCACCAGCATTGTTCTCGTAAGGCAGAGAGTGGACAAACGAACGCGCTAATACGGCATCCGCAATAACGCCGGGAGGGCCAAGCTGCGTATTCGGTCAGGCGCTGTGGGCGGTGCAGATCGGAGCGCGCACAGGAGCAAGGTGAACTGGTTCGGTGGAATGAATTGGATTGATCGAGATGGATAAGGAGCCCAAAAGGGGGGAGGAATGTTCCGGTTTGGGGCAGCTGGGACACAAGGCGGACTGGCAGTTCCTGATGGGTTCCCAAGCCACCAAGCCGAATCGACAGACCAGCTCCACAGTACACAGCAACACTGCGGCTAAACGGTGGTTGTCTGGTTCAATCTGGAACGTTCCACGGCCCACGGCGGGGCTGGTGGTGGGGTATCGATTTTGTATTGTGATCAAGTTCCGATATGGTTATGGCATCAACAAGGTTGTTTGTGGATGCTTATCCACGTGCCGTAAGCCTACAACAAGCTGCATAAGAGCCTCAGAACACGACTCCGCTGTCCTGCTCCCCCCCTCACCGAATTATGTCCCTCGTACTCCCAACACATCCCCCCACATTCAAACGCCAACGACGCACCGCTACCGCCGTTCTTGCAGGCGACTTCGATCTGCGTCCCGCCCGAGACGTCCTCACAAGCCTGCTCAACGGCGTCGGTCCCTACAAAGAGGTAGAAAAGGAAGAGGGTTTGCGTAGGAGCAGGAAGCGGGAGAGGAGGGAGCGCGACAGGGAGAAGAGAAAGAGGGCCATTCCAACCACCACCAAGTCGCTCGACAACACACCAATGGCCGAGTCCGCACAACCTGCCGTCTCTATCCTCGCCCCCGTTCCTGTTCCACCAACACCCGCTCTGCCAGCCAGTGCTCCCGTCATACAACCCTCCTCCTTTTGGCGTGCTCGCGGAACCAGCCATCGTCCCACGATTCATATCGCCACGATGCAGCGGTCGGTCTCCGTCACGCCTCCCCCTATGGCTTCGTCCCCAAGATCTACCCCGGGCCCGTCCGACTGGTCGACGACGTCGCGAACATCCTCCAAACGTCCCCGCACACCCGACGACGATTCGTACGGCCCAGAACCCACAGTCGCAACGCCACCGCCGCTACCAGCACCGCCCCAGAGGAAGAAGCGGGTGGCCGTCAAAAAAGGCTGGAAGGGTTGGGTCGAGGGCTCGCCGCCACCGTCCGAGAAGCTGATCAACTTGGATGCTGTACCTATACTGCAAGAGAGGCGCACCCGAAGCGGCAAGAGCTTCGACGCCATCGGGGTCGGTAAGGATAGCTGGGTTTAGGCCTGTAAGTAGCCAGGATCGCTCGGTGGAAAATACCGATTAATCTACGGCTGACCAGGGCTCTTTGCTTGAACGCTTTGCACCACCCCCGCCTTGGCATCAGTCACTGGCGCTTGCTTGACTGAGAAAATGTTTCGCCACTCGTTCGCTTTCACTATCCTGCTTACTGTACAACATGCACTGCACCTGGATCGCCGTACCCGTCGCATCACCACGCGTATCTTACTCGTCATTTCGTTCGGCTTGGTTTTGTATGTCTTCTTTATTAGTGTCAATGTAGGGTTGCACATTACTTATCAATTTCTGTTGTTCCAAGTATTCCCGGCATTACAATGATATCTCGCTAGTATAGACAGAATACACATCTGTTTTCCGTTGGAATGCTATGATCTCGCGGCCTTCCTGCATGCTTTGTGGACTAGTTCTGCTTCAATATCCGTTAGTACATTGGGTAACCGCAGAGTCAGGATTACATATAAGACCGCGACTCGGAGATCTTTGTGTCTAGTATGTAAACGGTGCAACGGAGGCATTTAGACTCAAACAGAAGCAAACAGCGTCTTCTGTCCGGCGTTGAGAATCGCAACGCTGTCACATTTCCCGTTTCCTATTCTGCGACTAAGTTGGTGTGCGTTCGGTGTGCTCCACATCCATCATTTTGTGCATAAACATTTACCTTGTCAGGCAATCCGCGACGCTCGCCCGTGCTATTTTGTTCCTGCCATGCTTTCCCTTGGTCCGTTCCCTGCTCTGCCAACTCCGCCATCATGGTTCCCGGGACACATGAACCGGTTCACCAAGCAGTTGCCTGCCCTCTTGTCACGCACGGACGTCGTGCTCGAGCTCAGAGACGCCCGGCTGCCACTCACTAGTATCAACCACAATCTCGAGAGTGAGTCCGAAGCCGAAGGGCCTGTCTTTTCATCTCGATGTTATCTCCACCGTTGCATCTGACATTTTATCAAATGGCCAACAATGGTCTCACGCTGCCATACCCAACCTTGGTTAGCAAGGTTAGCTGGGCTGTCCCAGTCATGGGGTCCGAGGCTTTATTCACAGAAGCTGCCCTGGCCTGTCACGTTTTGGGGTGGATGACTAACCACGTCTTCGCCAGATGCGATAAGAAAATGGAAAGCAGAAAGGGGTCGGCATCCTTCCATAACGTCGGCAGATTCCGCTCCTGCCTCGATACCGGGGTATGGAAGCGCGTTATGCGAGCGCATCATCGTGCTCAATAAACACGATCTCGTCTCCCAGTGGGGCGTCGAGGTCCGTTCCGTTTCTTCCCGCTCACTCTCACCCACTTAATATAGTAACAGCCGTTCCGCAGGGCCATGACAGCTCGTTTCCCGGATCAGATAGTTCATTTCGCGTCGTGCAATAAGCCCCGAGACATCAGGGCGCTGAGCGAGCTGCTCGTAAGTATGTTGCCCCCTCGCATAGGTCTCGCCCAGATACTCAGCGTCGCGAATGACGTCCATTTTTGTGTCCGCGTATAGACATCGCCAAGACAAATCCACATGCCACAGAGATGAACGTGCTCGTCGTTGGCATGCCCAATGTCGGAAAATCCACGTTGCTCAATTCTCTTCGGAGCTTTGGAATCGCAGGACGTACGTATCGTGCCTGCCTCCTATCTACCTTTTTGACTTGACTTGATTTTATTCCTAGGGACAGCCAAGGCGCTGCAGACATCTGCACAGCCTGGTCATACGCGCGCGTTATCTAACCGGTTGAAGATATCGGAAAATCCGTTGATTTATTCCTACGACTCCCCTGGAGTCATGCTTCCCTTCCTTGGAAGGGGAGTGCAAGGCGCTGAACGAGGCGTTAAGCTCGCATTGATCGGTAAGTAAACAGTGCCGCAAAAATATTAGACCGATCATTATACGGGTAATTAAATAAATGCATTGCAGCCGGCATCAAGGAGAGCTTGTACGATGTGGAAGCTCTCGTCAATTATCTGTTATACAGATTGAATGTTTTAGATCCAATCTGTAGGTGGTTCGCCTGGACCACATTCGATCGTTCTCCTGGAGACTGACGCGCACTACTTCACCGGCTTGCTTTGCAGCTCCAGCATATCTTAAAATTTTACCGGAAGGTTCAGAGCCCACGTCCGACGTGTATGTCTTCCTCGGGCTGTTGGGCACGCGACTTGGCATGCGAGTCCGAGGTGGCGACGTGGACACCGCGCGGGCCGCTAAATGGTTTGTCGAATGGTGGCGACGCGAAGGGAGCCTAATTTCTGCTTCCGCGCCGCAGTCGATCGGACGACGTATGCCGCGACTGTCCCAAGGCGGGCTACCAGGCCGTTCAGACGATATAGCACAGTTCCCCATACCTCTGCGCCGCGGTTGGGGATTCGACTTCGAATGGATCGCTTCGACGGATTTGGAAGGCCGGGAGAGCGTGGAGGAAAAGATGGGCGCGTGCATCGACACGTATATGAAGACGATGGAGCTGCAGGAAGAATTGGGCGAGGATGTGAGCCAGACGCAAGAAAAGAAACGGGCTTGGGAAGAGAAGCTAGCCAAGAGAGCTGCGCGGAGCAGGGCGAGAGCATCACGCAAAAGCGGGTGATCCGGAAGGGATTAGAGTGCGGGAACGAGTAAGGGGACTAGGGATTCCAAGTGGGGTTTGGACGTGTGGGTATGTCGCATGGGACCTTTCTTACGAGAGAATGATCACCTTTCTCCTGTGTTGATCGGTGGAAGGAGACTGCGGGACGGGGCGATTCCCTGGATGGCCAGTCAGCCACCAGGGACGCTGTGTCAGGGGACATCTCCTGTGCCTAGGGTATTTCCCGAGTGCGGTCCTGCCTCCCACTGACACTTCCCATCGTTCTCGCTCTCCTCCGGTTTCTCAGCCAATGCAAAAAGTCAAAATATCACGGTCATTTATAGATCTGATGTCATTTTTTCGCGAGGGAAGAAATGGCATACACATGCTTTTCGGACGAACAGCGGGTATCAACGTAGGACGACGGTTGTCTTCGCGACCATCCGAGTCCGACGCGTGGTCGTTTGGGTCCCCATCCTGCTTGTCCTTCGAGTCTAGTCATTGTGTGGGTCAAACGGACGTTGGTATGCCACGTCGCGGCGTCTTTGAAACGAGAGGTACGCAATTAAGTCTCGGATCTTGACAAGGACTCAGGC
>JBBPUA010000734.1:0-12981 GCA_038094355.1 Afroboletus lepidellus | reverse complement strand
CAGGTTGCGCCATGTGGGCTGCCGCGAACTTGCTTGGTCTGTGATGCAGTCCAACATAACTTCTGGATCCAACACATCGAATGGACGCTGATTACAGTTTTGGTTGGTGGCAGGAGTTCGCCGCGGTGACTTGGCACGGGGTTACAGTGAACCGCGAGATTGGCGCACGGACCCGCTCCACTGTGACAAACAGCGGCACCACAGTTTCGCGTTGCTAGGAGGGACCTGCCGCTGCTTTACACGATTTGAATGTCGGTGGTTTCGACCTTGTGGCGTACAATCTATGAGCCAAGCATACCATGACTGCATGCGTAGTTCTTGGACCTCACGGAGTATGTGGTTTTCGAAGCCGACAGCGGTGATCCTCAAGAGTTTCTAGGGACTCAGATGCTGACTATTTTGAGGCCATCATGCACTTTTGCTCCAATAGGTTTTGTAGGTCCAGTTGACTCGGACTCGACGTCTTTACAGGATACTAATTGCGAGGCTGAGATCGTATCTGCTCTGGGTTGCTCTAGACTTTTGGGTTCCTCCACGGCTACTACCGGAACCAGTATGCCTTTTACATCGTCACAGTTGTCCTACTTATGCCCTGGTAGAAAATGTTAACCGGCACAGCAAATCAATGCCGTACCATATTGACGGAGCGAAACCTTTCAAGTGAGGTAATGGTCCGGTTTTCTGCAAAAAAGAGCTGCTCAATTCATTTCAACCTTCTCTGATATCACAAGCATGTTATATTGATGGAGCCCCGGACAAGGTCGCACACCGAGGAAACTGTATGCGCAATCGTTCGCGGATCGTGGTGCCAAGAACTGCACGTCGGGCGAAGCGATCGCCGTCCCTAGGAGTCGAGAATCTATACAATGGAAATGACGAAGATGGTATGGCATGCCCTAATTCTATCCGTCTAGCGAGCCAGTCTAACCTGTAACAGTGAAACGGGTAGACTCGGTCAGATCTCAAATCGGTGGGGGTACATAAACGGACCATGGTGAGTACGGGCATGCTTCGAACCCGGACCTCCCTACTCACCTATACCCCGACTCCAGTTTGCAGCTGTACAATATACGATATCCATCCCTGTATTTTGTCTTCAAGTCCGAGTTCTCCATGAACGACGTCCTCTCTCAAGACAAGGCTGGCTCGGCCACACCTTGCGAGGATGACGCCGTGTCTTTGCCGACGATTCGCTCGCCCAGCGTTCAATCGGTCGATAAGCTGGCCTCATCACAGCTCGACTCCATGGTCGCCACTCCAGTGGCCGATAACCCAAGGAAATTGGCTGATACTCCGTTGGAGCTCACGGATCAGACGAACCTTCTTCCGTTCAGGAAAATTCTCCCCGTCTTCGCGGGTCTTGCTCTGTGCGCCATTGTCTCCGCGCTTGACTCTGTCATCATCGCGACGGCTCTACCTACTATATCCGACTCGTTCGATGCCGGTGCTATTGCGTCCTGGGTACCATCTGCCTACATGCTCACCTCGACAAGCTTCCAGCCGTTGTACGGTCGATTCAGTGACATCTTCGGTCGCAAATGGGCACTTTGCGTAGCCATGGCGATATACATGCTGGGAAGTTTGGCCGCAGGTTTCTCGACGTCCATCATCCAGTTGATTATCTTTCGCGGTTTTGCTGGTGCAGGCGGTGGCGGTATTCAGAGTATGGCACAAATAATCGTTTCCGATATTGTCACTCTTCGAGACAGGTAAATTCTTTGGATTGTTTTCGTGTCGTCAATCAAAGGGTTCTTTCTCAGGGGCAAATATCAAGGAATTATTTCTGGGGCTATCGCCCTTGGCTACGCTATCGGGCCCCCCATCGGTGGTGCTCTGGCACAGAAGGTTTCTTGGAGAGTATGCATTATTGGTTTTATTTTCGATGTGCGGTTGTTCACCATGGCGTAGTGGTGTTTTTGGCTTAATATTCCCATGTCTTTGTTCGCTATTTGTGTGGTCGTCTTCGTGCTTCCACTCAAACCAGTGGAGGGCAATGCAAAGATGTAGGTCTTCGCTTATCATCTCATACATCGTCTGACACGTCATGCAGGAAGCTCTTGGCGGTGGATTATCTTGGCACGATCTTGACGCTTATCGGATCTGTTTTGATCCTTTTGCCACTCATTTGGGTATGTGATATAGATCGTTTATAGTGATTGTTAACGTAGCATCGCCAGGGCGGCGTAACATTCCCTTGGGATTCGCCCATCGTTGTCGGATCGCTATGCTCTGGAGTCTTGGTTGTTTTCTTATTCTGTCTGTGGGAGTGGAAGGGTGCACGTTTACCAATTGTTCCTAGTAAGTGATTTGCTCCGTCCAGTTATTAGACTCGCTGAATTAGTGTTTGTTAGTGTATATTTTCAACCACGTGACCGTAGTAGGCGTATACATCGCCATGTTTATCAAGTATGGATGTTTCGTATGGTGATCACTGTTCACTTGATTCTGATGGCTCCGTCGCAGCGGTTTCTTGTTTTTCTCTTCCCTTTACTACCTACCGCAATTTTTTCAAGTTGCATTAGGATATTCTCCGATCCAGTCAGGGATATTTTTGCTTCCGGTGCTCGTTAGCCAATCACTCGCAAATTGGACCACGGTATGCCTTTTTTTGTGTGGGGTCCTTTCTGGTTTTCAGACTAGTTCTCAAAGGGTTTGATCGTAAGTCGGACTGGGAAATACCGGGTGCGTAATGCGCCGACTTGTCTTCTTCGAAAAGCTGATGGATCGTCTTTAATCCCCCCCAGACCAGTATCTATGTCGGATTTATTGCATGGGCCGTCGGGTGTGGTTGCTTGTCTACAGTCCGAGCATCCACAAATAAGGCACTTCTCGTGTTTTATATGTTACTCTCTGGCATGGGTGCTGGACAAGTAAGATTGGTAATAATGCTTTAGAGTTGAATCGTTACTGAACTTGGCGTACAGACGTTGCCAACAACTACTGTTGCGGCTCAAGCGAGTGTTTCGAGGCAGGATATGTCTGTGGTGACAGCTGTCAGAAACGTAAGCTGTTTGCCAGACTGATTAGCCATTATCTGAGGCGCATCCGGCAACTAGCTCATCAGACTGCTGGGGGGGACATTGTCTCTGGCCGTTGGATTTTCGTTAATGTTGGTCGCCCTCCTTCAATCTATCCCGTGAAACTAAACCTTTGCTCGCCCCAGCAACAATTTCCTCGGGGATGACCTTTCTTCATTTTCCCTTTCCCCATCCACCATTACTGCCGTCATCGACGACCCCGCCATCCTTGGACCGAACACGCCGGCTTCGAGGCTTGCTCTTCTCGGCATGACACCATCGATGGCCAGCTACGTACTCTCACACGGGTACGCAGCCGGGTTCGAATTAGTCTTCATTGTAAACGCTTGTATGGCTGCAGTTGCGGCGATCGTCAGCTTTTTCATGATCAAACACAAAGAGCTGACGAGGGGAGACGAAGAGAAACTTAAAGCAGAGGCATTGGCGGCGCTCCGTCATGGCGAGGAAGTCCGAAGTGGTGGCAACAAGGTCTAACCTCTCGAGGAAAATGACTCGGTGAGTCGACAGTAGAAGGGTGGATGTGGATGTGGAGCAGTGGTGAGCACCGCCTTGGCGTGTTGACACGGACTACAAGTTAACATCATGTGTAGGATGACATGTTGGGTTGGGTCGTCCAGAAGCCTTGTGCTTTCTTTTCTTTGGGTACATATCAGCTGGACTCATAGAGGGGAGTCTTCGCGACTCACACGGACACTTTCATTTGGATTTCAATATTATTGACTATCATCGTAAATTTATCGCACGGGTAGAGAACTAACGCATTTGTGTATAAAACTCTTGGATGATAGTGCAACCAAGTGGACTGCCTCAAGTTGGACGTGGGCATTTCCGTTTTAGGAAGTATCCTGTCCACACATGTCTACCAGCGAGTCGCCGAGTTGAAGTCTAGGCCAGGATCCGGGATGAACGTGCAACGCTCAATCCAAGGGTAATCACCGCGGTCAAAGCGCAGAAGGTCGCGGCAGACACTAGGCTGGCCACTTTAACTGTCGCTTCCACTTGGTACCTAACTCGAGGATAATACGCTTGGACGACCCCTTCATTGCCCCAAGCCCTGGCCGCAGGAGGCTGGCCTAGTAGGTGATACGGACAAAGCAATACGGCTCAAACCGGCAATCTCCGTCAACATGTTTCACCGTATCCAAGCGGCAAGTTGATCGAGCCTATCTTGCCGGGTTCGTGAATGAATGAAGTATAGCCTCATGGAATGCGGTTCCCAATCCAGGCTGATGTGGAAGTGTGGAATACCATAATACACACGTGCCAACATGTTCTTCGTGGTCCTCTGCTCGACAAGCGGTGAGTTAAATACCACCTCCTGTACTGGGTGGGGGCGTCCTGTACCCTGTTCCAGTCCTTTCCGCAATCCTCTGGCTCAACCCACGTATTTATCTACGTCCACTGAGCACTTCCCTGATCTCGCACAACCCCACCTCCTCCCCGCCTTCGCATCGCCCTTCCTTTATGATGTTCGCCAAGTCTGTCTATGATTCGCCTCGCAGGCGTCCAATCCTGCGTCTTCAATTTTCTAGAAAGGAGAAGCGCATGGCTGTGGAGGACGCGAAGGTAGTACTGGATATCATAATTCGACCTTCGGTTCAGTTATGCAAACTGGCACTTGGACGCAGTGCCCTCCCCCCATTGAAACGATCCCAAAAGGCTGTCGCCCTTAACGACAATACCTCGAGCACGTCTTCACTACAAAAGGCGAGTTTGGTGCAGGCTCCGAGAGTTTACTTGAAGCTGATTCATTGTCTAGAAGCAGGTTCGCTTCGATGAGCAGCCTGTCATGATATCTCGCAAGGGCTTCTTTGAAAGATTCAAGAAGGATTCCAACTCGTCTCCTGCACGTCCTTGCCTCGTCCTTCGTGTCCGTTACCTCTCATTGACAGTGTATCCACTACTGAAGCGAATACACAGTTACACGACGATGTGTGCCACGAACTGCCAGCACCTCCGCATGAAGCAGACAATCATTCCGTGTATGAGGACTGTTTGTCAGACCACCCGAGCTTTCTAGCAGACCTTCACGTCCTCGAAGGTGATGTGCGTTCGGACACGCGGCCCTGCGCACGCATTCGTAGATCGGAGTTCTATGAAACCGAGTCCGGCATCGCCACGTTCGATCGGTCAGGCTATGCTAGCTACTGCTTCTCCATGTGGCTGGATAAGAGACGAAAAGAACCCCGGGTGCCGAAGAAGCAGAAGCAGCTCATGTTCGAAGAGCCTGTGCAGTCAAATGCTACTACATTATCACAACCCTCGAATGACACGCTCGATGTGGCATGTCCAGTGCCACCGATATCCGCACATATCCGCAGGCCATCACGATCTCTGCCTAGGCGTATATGGAAGCGCATCGAGGACGAGCTTCAAAACGCTATCGTCGTCCTTATTATAGGATCGTTGATCCACACATGCTTATTTCTTTTTCTTTTATATGATATTCTTACTCGAGGTCTTATCCCTTCGGATGACTGATTTATATCCTTCTGCATGCGTATTTCCTCCCATTTTTTTCCATGTGGTGCCTTTTGGGGTTTCTTGGTGGGCTTGTCGGTCCCCTGCGTCGTATACGTTATCCCCGTACTGTATCATTAGTTGACGCAAACTTGTATTATCAGTGCAGATTTCGATACATATCTTTCAAAGCACAAACTGAGGTGTAAGAAAGTTGAGCCAAGGTACAGTAATTCAGCCGTCACGTGCACACCATTGTTTGCCATAAGTGCTATCACACGGTACTCGACGTCATGTCGGAAGCCAGTACTCCGAGTTCCTCTGAGAGCCAGCCCCGGGAGCGCGGGCGCGGCAGAGGCAAATCCAGGGGCGGCCTGGGTAAATACCTCCGCGCACGGGGACGGGGCCATGCATACGGGCGCCCTGCCGAGTTCACGAAGCGACTCCTCCTGGAAGGCGAAGGACATGAGGATGTCGATCCCGAAGAAACCGCAGAGATCCGCCAGCGCTATGCCAAGCGCCAGCTCACGTCCAACGCCGATCGGTATATAGAGGAGGAACCCTCGTTGGATTCGGACGGTGCGTCTCTTGTCCGAGTTCGGGGATGATCATCGCGACCGACGCGACGTTCATATTGGCTCTTTTAGGGGAGGAGATCAAGGAGCCCGAGGTCGATCTGTCTGCGTTTCTGGAAAAGCAGCGGCTGTCGGATTCCGCGCCGACGCTCGCTGGCGCACCAGAGATAGCCGAAACGGAAGAGGATGAGATAGACCATTCGCTGGCACATATTACTTCCCAACGACGACCTGTTACACAATCAAAAAAGGGTCGCATCCAGACAGTCGAGTGGGACGACTCGCTCGAACAGATGAGCCGGGAGAAAGCAGTGGCGGAAGCGAATCGAGGTTCGTCAATCGCTCGTATCGAAGAGCATGGATTGATAATTCGCTTGCCTTCATCGTCCGATAGATTTAAAGGAAAGATTTAGAGCCAAGACAAGTACCCTCAGAACAAAGCCAATGGCGCCCAAGGAGCGAAAAAAAGGTTCGTATTTCATGCGCTTCTGAAGGTTCGTGCTCAGACTTTGAAGAAAATGATATCATCGAGGCCCCGCCTTTACCTACAGAGAGTGCTATAAAGAAGGATCCAAAAGGCGAGATGGAAGATTTTCTGGATGATTTGTTAGGTTAGGGCGTGGTCGGCGTGCGGCGACTGTCTACGATCCTATGTTTGTCCTTACTTAGCATAAGAGTCGCTAACCTTGGATGCCAGAGACACCGACCTGACAGCGATCAGCCCGTGCATACATTGTAGTGTCGACGCCAATTACTGATACCAGGTGAAGAGGTGAGGACTCAACGAGACAACTCGGCCTCGCATCATTCTTTATTACAGGTCACGATATCAAGTAGAGATGCGGTGCATGTATCGCAGAGGCTACCTGCGAATGAAGGTGTTTGTACAACGAATGAAAGGTGCGCAGGCAGCGTTTCTAGGAATGTTATGGTGTAATCACCAAAAACGTGAATAAATGAGCGCATCCAGAGTGAAGGTGAGGAATACGAAAGAGGAAAGCTTGCTAATCGTAAACGTTCGTCGCGACGTGCATATCGTCGTGCGATCTTGCGCACAACGTGAGGGAAAGGATATGAAAGGCTACGAAATGAAAAGGTCATCAAATGGCCGTGCCGTACTGGGTCTGAATCGTGATGCAAACAGTATCCAAGGATCGCGAATCTTGTAGCGCATGGCGCGGAGCCGGGTAGACACTTGGTAGGCTGAAAGGGCGATGATATGCTGGCACGGCGGGACGAGCGCCCTCGTCCTCGTCAGTATCGGCTCCAACACACGTGGTTGTTGGGGATGGGTGCTGGTCGTGCGAAGAATAACTCGGCAGGGACGGTGAGGAACAACCGGCTGCCTTTTCAACGTCAACTTCAATGCATTTCACCGCAGAAGGCAGGTATGAATCCGTAGTCTTGATCTTCGGGGCAGTAGTAGGAACATACACAGGTAATGAGCCGACAGAAATGTTATTGTTCGGTCCCGACTTCCACCTGACATCGGAACAATTTAGCAACGACATTACGTATCACATGAAAAAACGACAAACTTTTGTGGCGCGTTGGTGTGCATTTCAGATGTAGGTTTGTACCCGAAGAACTTGGCGGCGCGTAGGAAGATGGTATGGTACTTCTTGCGAGCCTCGGTCCCAAGGCCAAATAATAAAAAGAACAGAAGACCAGAAGTGGGAAATAACCAACGCGTCAGTTCCACCGCAATTCGGAAATTTGGGTCGCTCATCCAAACAGCAGCAGGAATCTGACCGACGTAAGAAAAATCGTAATGCGTGACGTCCCATGATACCCATGGTTGGATCGGAACACCTTTGGTGGCGATGTAGACGCTGTAGATGCTAATAGGGATCGTGCAGAGCATCTCTGAAAGAGCCAGCATCATTAAACGGACATATCGGCTCATGCTCAAGGAGTTGTAAGTTGACAGAAGTTGGGCAAATTCCAACCGACGCTTGTAAAAGGAGTGCAGTGTAAAAGCTACAAGAAAGAAAGAAATTGAGTAACTCTTGTGTGTTTTACATAGCAGACTCACCTGAGAGTGCGAACGAAACGCAACCCAAGAGGGTGGGCCACATCAAGACCAGGAAGTAAGCCAAAATCGTATCGTAGATGGAAGAGTAACAGCCAACAGCTTCCAAGACATCAAAGCGATGACCTATTTGCGACATTAGGAAGAAATGTCATCGCTCACTTATAACGCGCACCCTGGACGACATAGTCTAAAAAGGCGATTATGAATAAAGTTGAATTCAAAGGCTATTAGAGAACTTACGCAGCGCCATGACAAGTATAGGGATCCCGAAAGCGATGCATGAATCAATGACGACAGCTCGACGTTTCTATGTGAAAGGTTATTGTTTGCGACTAGGACCACTAACAAGACATACATCTTCACGGGTCTTGACAGTCGTCTTTATGGACGAGATGAGATACAACCGTCTGCTAATGCAGAGACCTGCAGCCGGAATGCCAATGCCAGCACCGAGAAGGATCTTCGAAGCTACAAACTATGAGAGACGATGCAAAGTAAACGATTGAAAGGGCTGACAGATGTCACACCACACGGGAGCTAGGTTCAAGACGTTGTTCCTCCAGATGATGGAGTTTATGAACTCCAGGAGGCAGGCGACTGCCACCCACATGATGTAGGCGCAAGTACCAACGTTCCATGCCTGAACATGCAGCGGGAGAGGTATGAGGACGAGGCAGAAAGTACAGAAAGCAAACACGGAGTAAAGAGGATATATAGGATCAGCATTCACGACCATGGTGGGATGAAGAAAGAAGGGAACAAACCTCAGGAAAACTTCAAGTGGCGACCATGGCTTTGAATCTGTCACCAAACAAAGGACGGGGATTTGCGAATTAATTCAATCGTACCTTTGTAGCGTAAATGCCGTTACATAAGCGCTAGTCACAGATGACTGCCATGTTCCATCGTTACTTCCAACGCACAATGCAGGCGGGGCTGGATTTGCGACGGCATAAACAGTCGAACAATGCGAAAATATTAGGCATGTCAGGAAAAAGTAAGCCAGCCGCTGAGGCATTTCTACCTTGTGGCATGATCACGTTACCTCATCCTCCGACTCGGAGTCAATATATGTAGACGGTCTGAGCCCGTCGTCAATATATATGACCCTGACTGCAATGTGAATTCAAGACTTCAAGTTGCCCAGTCCGCGACCGTCGAGGTGAGTAGGTTTCAATGTATGGCTACGAGGGGACCTCTTCATTATTTAGACACGCTATTGCGACAATTGTGCGCGTTCGATAATGAATCCAACCACGCGGTTACAGTCCGAGTGCCTGAAGTCCACTTCGACAGCCAGAAAATCAGCCTCCAGCGTCTAGCAACATTTCCAAGATGTTCTGGCCGCGGGTCGTCTCCCGGCGCTTCAAAACGGCCGTGCGCGACATTTCCTATGTATGCCTCACCTCTGAAGTCATCCCATCATCAGCATCGCATCAAACCGCCAGATTACCGTTAACGGTGGTCTCGAGATGCTTCTGTCTCTGTCAATTGGACTTTTCTGGAGTGGTGCGGCGACAGGAGCCTTAGCTTCATGGCGAAGGTTGATGAAGAATGCAGCGCGAGACCTAGAAAAAAAAGACGCTAGGCGCACCAGACTTGAACTTGAATAACGGATGGCGGAAAAGGCAGGGCGAGGTTGAGAAACATGAGCCTGGAGTAACAGGATGGGATAGCGAGATCACCGTAAGGCGACGGCGATTCCTGGGAATCATGAGGTTGTCGTACTAATATTAGAGCCGGTCAAGCCATTCTACCCGTTCATCGGACGGACGAACCATCTGCACAGATGGTGTTTTCCCACGTATGACTCGGATTGCCTCGGACGCTGTTGCTGAATGAAGTCCTAGGGTGCCGTACCCCACTACAGGGCCATCATGATCTCTTCGCGCCTGAGGCAGTTCAAACGTTCACTCTTCGTCGACCGCCTCTGTTCCTTTTGTGAGTGGTCCCGAAATATATTGTCTTACCCTGATGATTAAACCCGTGACGTTGGTGTCGCACTCAAATTTCAAGCTATACACTATTCAAGTTACTTCCCTGGAGGACCTCACTTACGTTGCTTCAAAAATCGGTAAGTGCACTCATACACAGCCTACGCCTGGTAAGCTTTCCTTTGGCGTCTTCTCGTAAATTTCTACTGGTTACTATCCAATAAAACACCCAGTCGAACAGGTGGATGTTTTTTGCGCCCTCGTTACATGCTGAGGGCTGGGGGGATGTAACTGGCCCTCGGCCATCCTATACCAAAGGCACCTTCTTTAGTCGTGCTCTCAGATTTAGGAATACTAGGCACGGTAGAAGGAAATTGGGAGGATAGGCAAAACGGAATAGGTGACACTTATGAATGATTCAGATGTAGTGCAGCATTCAATAATGACAACATGTCGACTAGCGCTGGCTGTTTGAGGACCGGCGTCGCAAATAATATCATGATAAAAATACATTTGCAGGCGTGACGCCAGTACAATGGTGAACAAGTACGCGCTGGACTGTGCGTGCGCGTGAACGATATTAATGAGGTCTGGGAATACGGTATGTTGTGGTCAACGATCTTTATGTAATGTGAAGGGTTGTGCCTATGACACACTGCTCTGCACACAACATGCATCAACGCGCACGATGATCTAGGGTAGGGATCGCACTCGGAAGCACCATCCTTTCAAAATCTCATTGAACAATACGCCATTGGATGAATGGGTTTCGCGCAGCATTGCAGGTTCCGAATTCCATGGGATTCGATCCATTGACTAGTGGTCTACTGACGTGTCGGTTTCAAGGGACAGCACCCACGTCACGAGTCCCTTCGCCTTCGTACCCTACTTTCGGCAGGACTTCGCGTATATACTGAAAAGGGAACGTGGAAAAACATTCATGCTACATGTAATAACGATACATCTACGACGCCACATGACTGGAAACGAACGCCATTTATATTTGTCCATTCCTTCAAAACTCAAGAGAAAATTCGTATGTACATATGCCTATCACTCATGATCATTCACGCTGTGATAGAGATAGCGTCCCTGGAAGCATGGAAAATCACACCGCAAGTGTACAGAGATCCCACCGCTTGTGCCTGGTGCACTGGCAGAGAAGGCCAAGAGGAGGCCCTGAACTTTGAGGATAGGCGAGACCGAACTGTACACTATACGACGGCTTCAAGATGCCAGAACTTGACTGCTACAATATTCATGCTGTCCGTGCGCAACGACCCAAAGTCACTTGACCATAGGAAGTAATTGGTACGTGCCACCCAGCACTCGTGCTGAAGCCGATACGAGGTAGGAATAACCAGCACACTCCAAGCCTTTGGGGACTCGTGATGGCGCGCGTCGCGTGCACTTCAGGGCGCTCGAGGCCAATGGCCATTGTGTCGAAACCATTGGAGTGGTGCCGTAGGGATAATCGAGTTACAGCGGGTGAGCGATGGCCAAACAAACTGAGCAGACAGGGTACATTGTACGTACGTTTGTATTCACTGTCAAATGAGCATTGGCGCATTAATCCATCGAGGCGAGAGTGACAGGGTTCGAGGGGCATTGCATGAAACTGAAACCGGAGGTATATGACAGTCATGATAGTATCCGCTAGGGCCGCGAGAAAATTCACACTCGGCGGGGGGCTAGAAGGGGGCTGGAGAGTGAACGAGTGGGGAAAGGGCATGATTTTGGTAATGCCGTTCATCGGGCGTCGAAGTCAGACAGATGTGAAGTCCCACGTACAGATGATTGGCTACCTCGTGGTAACATGTCACACCACCTGCCGCCGATTGTCAAGCTGCCACGAATAACGTTTACCGTTTCCCCGGCTGACGTGCCGTACGCGATGGGGGAAACCTGGCCTAACGACCGCATACATATTCAGCTCGACATGTTCTCAATTCATCCTTTCTCCTCCAGCCGTTGGTTTGACTCCGAGCTCTCAGCCTAATCCTGCTTTCAGATGTCTTCCGAACTACAGTCCCTTGTAGAATCATTTTGGCTTTCTAACTATCTAGCGCGTAAGAATCTCGTCCATTGCCAGCGAAGTGACTATCAATTACTATTCTAGTCATGACTGTTACGGCCGTCACATATGACTATGGTGGGTGCTAATGTATATATAATAACTATTCTCTAAAATTCAGCTCCTTTACTTCAGTTATCACATTTCCGGATGAGGTTTTGCACCCTCCCTCCCCGGACAATAATATCTTTCTGACATCGCTTGCAGATTCGTTACATCTGGGTTGGCAAGCTTAATGAACACACAGTTCTGAATCTGAATTCAGTTTTCACAGAATAGACCATGGACCTTTGTGTCTTTTATGTTCGTTGTGGTGCGTATCTAGTGTTCTGAATGGAAGGTGACTCTGATCGCCCTCAATTAAAAGGTTCGCTATGCAGGGCTTACTGTCGCTATGTAAGCCATCCGAAACCATGGTGGAATTATATGTTCAGCGTAAGAGGACTAAACTTTGGCATTACACTCAGACTACAAGCATTAGGTACGTGCTACGTCGAGTCAGTAGTAACCGGAGTCCCTTACACATACTTGTGCTACTTTGAAAGTTGGCACTACATTAATACCTGGTCCAACTCTGGTAAGTTCCCAACGTACTTTTTTGCATGCTCTGCAGAACACTTAATCGAATAGGCGTAAGTTTTCTTTCGTCTATATTACATGCCTTGTCATTGGCGCAATCGGTCTAACAGATGTAAGCAACGTGCCTCGACCATCTTAGGCTAATGCTTCAAATTAATCAACGGATCAAAGGCACTGTACTCTACCTCACATTTGTTGGCGCATTTGTGCTATTCCTCGCCGCTGCAGACAGTGAGTAGTACTCATTTATCCTGTTGAGCATACAAATGACAGTGTTTGTATTGAT
>JBBPUA010000733.1:0-12990 GCA_038094355.1 Afroboletus lepidellus | reverse complement strand
CGTTCAACTTGGAAAATGTATGTAGAATCTGTAAACTAAGATGTGTACAGGTGACTAGTGAAAATGTTGCCCGTTTTGCGGGGTGCCGGTTTGGGGGTGGATGCCGGTTTGGGGGTAGGGGATAGTAGGTGGGCGGCTGACATTGTGTCGATGCTTGAAAGTCGCCCGGGACCTCGCAAAGTTTGGGTGAGCGCCCTTCCCGCCGGCCCGCCCCCTGCCCTGCCATCGCTGCCACACGTCATGTGCAAAACCGTGATTTTTGCGTGACAGAGCCAGATCTCATACGAAATCGAAACTGAAGTAAACTACAAAAGTACTCTGTAGAAAATATGTAAATTAGTTGGCTTGCATGGTTCCTACAGAGCCGAATTTGAAGCCGTCATGTCCGATAATTCTTATTCAATTTTGAAGCTGGTTCCAAGGGCTTTTCATGAGTGTCTATAAGTCCGACAAACCCCAGCAGCGGACTCAAGACATGTCGGCACATTAGGCTTACAGCTTTCAGGCTCCACTGCTCTTCAGCATCAACAACAAGGGGTTGAGTCACATGTAGTCACACCACGTGAGGTGTGATGGTTTCGCAAGACGCCAACTCTTACGACATGCGCTCACGCGAGAGGATGATGAACAGCTTCCATTCGTGCACTGCGCCAACGAAATAACTGGTTCGTTCTTCAATTGTGACGGAAAGCTGCTTGGTTCGATACACGATTCAGAATCAACAAGCAACGACGAAAGTGCCGCTCTGCATCCTGGAACATCAGCTTCGGGGAGAACGCGTGGAGGGGGAGGTTGCAATTGGCCAAGCAAGAGAACGAGGTTCAGTGACGACCGCTGAAGAATATGCTGAAAATACGAATAATGGGAGACATGTGTAAGGGTGATGATAACAGAAACAGTTCGCTCCAATCTGTATCATATAGTTACTTTACCCAGACTCGGACCGGAAGACTTACGTATATATGTTTTCTAAACCTTGCAGAAATCCATGCACCCGCTTTCCACTTCTTTTCGTTGATAATGCAGTTCAATTTGATGATATTCTATAACCTGTGCAAAGGGTTTCACTTTGGGCTACCCGGCTGCGTCCAGACTGACACCCTGGTTGTCAGCATTCAAACTACAAACACATAGCCTATACACTCGACAGCCACGTGTCCTGCAACAACTCGTCGGCGGTAGGACGCAAGTTGCCGCGCTGCGGCTCTGCGAGGTACGAGCACTGCCGCAGTGCTAAGTCTTCGGACTAGCGGAGCTCCGGCGACTTCGTTGCTCTTGCCTCGCGCCTTCACCTCCCCGCTCGGCGTCGCATCCCTCCGCCCTCGCTCTTTCGTTGCTTACATCGACAGGCGAGACAATAAGTGACTAAGAATCAGTCCAGGTGGCCGGTATATTGATAATTGATATTCGTCTTCGAAGAATGGCCTGGGGATCGCTACCGTGAATGCGTCCGGTTCATGTTTCTGGTTGTGACAAAGAGGAGTTCAACTTCAGAGTAATCAACAAGACAGACAAAGATGTCTTCCAGGGAGGTGAACACGATATCCGGCGGAACAGTCGGTTCTCGTGTGATCTGAGGATCGTAAGTGAGAGATGGGTTGGCTTGAATATGCCCCCTCGTTTTCTAGATCAGACATGCGAGGTAGTTAACATGAACATTTTTTGGCTGAACGCCTGTATGTTCCCAATCAGGAAAGCCCGTGCAAATACATGATCTGGGATCACCTGTATGAATGTATCACTCGTGGATGAAGGAAAGGGCCGGGAGGACTTGTTTAGTGACGTGTTTTGCTATCGGTTTCGGAAATATGTTCCTGTCTCGGGGGCAAAGGGTCTTCCGATCGGAACCAAGGATGTCCGTCGTGAGACAGAGATAATCGTATGTGCTATGTCCATCGAGAAAGCGGCCTCAAAGGGCCAGATGGTGCTGAAACCCTGGATGGTTCAAAATTTGCACTGCTTATTTTCTCGAAAAGCAATTCGCTCCTTGGAGCCACCGACATTGAGAAGCTGGGCTTGTAAATCAGACATGATTTCGGTGGCAACATTGGTTTTGGCATCGGCCTGCGTGTCGCTGTGGAATAAGCAAAAGTTAGAGCTTGACACATCAGTAACCCGAGTTGAGCTCATATCGCCAACCAAACAGTACAACTGCCCCACCTGAGCTTCAAGATATTAAACTCGACAGCAAAGGGTGAACCAGCTAGAGACACACCTTTTGTAACGATCGTCAGGTTCCAGTCGATGTCCAACTTG
Source organism: Afroboletus lepidellus (assembly GCA_038094355.1). Classification (NCBI taxonomy): domain Eukaryota; kingdom Fungi; phylum Basidiomycota; class Agaricomycetes; order Boletales; family Boletaceae; genus Afroboletus; species Afroboletus lepidellus. Next base: position 10,734 of record JBBPUA010000733.1, on the reverse strand, counting down.
CACAGAAATGTGATACCTGAAGCCTTGAAGCCTTGAAGGACGTTGAGAGAGAGAAATTCTTCAGAACAATCGTCGGTAGTCTTGTCCCACCGCTCGTCGAAGAAAACACTCACTTTGCGGGGAAAGGAGTATGAGGGGGGCTCTTTGCCGTTAAGAGGAATATCGGGTAAGGGAGGCACTTTACAGTCGTCAGCGGCCTTCCAGAATGAGCAGCTCGGTTGACATGCCGGTATTGATTCAGGTGCATCGCAGGCTAACGACTCAGAAGATTAGCGTTGTATTGCTCTGTCTACACCGAGAAGATATCCTCTGTCGAGATTGAAGCTCTGTTTCTGGAGGGTGTGATAGAGCGTGGAGCCCGAAGCTGATCTCTGCAGAAATCATTGGATGTCAGTGTCAGTTGCATCCGATACACTCAACGGGAAGCAAACTACCATCACGGCTGTATCCCCAAATCCACAGGCCTCGGACACTGCCAAAAGGTGGAGTTTTCATAGTTTGTCTTTTTTGGCTCATTTCTTGCTTAGAACTGGTTGGTCGGCCTGGGGACAAAATCGAAACCGCTCCAATCACACTCGCAAAAAAGCACGTGCTAGTGGTAACTGAAGCTTGAATATTCAAGCTCAAGACTGTCTGTCCCAACATGTAGGGCACGAAATCTTCTATCTGATATGCAAGCGAAGACTTTTGAGCACGTTGTCCTGGCCACTAACCTCACAGCTGAGTGGTGTTTGCCGCCAATCCGGAAAAGATTGTGAGGCAGAACGTGTAACAACGGGTATGAGCTCTCTGGTTGTTGTGCCTGTGCGTCCAATATGCTATTCGAGTTACGTATTACTCGCCTTGCTAACTCTACCTCATAGTGTTCTTAGGTTTCTGCAAACCAGCACGCCGCTCGTGCAGGTCGTGTGACCCAGCAAATCTCCCTGACCCCATACGAGGTAACAGCCCGGGTGGGCCTTTTCGAACAAGCTGGAGCAAGATATCACCACAGAAATCCGACGGAAAAACATCAGTACGACCGTCCTTCTCAGCAACGTCATGAATTTTGAACTTGAGGATGCATGGCAGAGTTCCCAGTGGAACCTATCCTTAGCAATTTGGAAAGCGATCACTGAGAGTGGAAGGTATGTCTGCGTAGATGAAGTGAGGGTGATTTCAATTTCTTGGTAGTCGCTCCAAGGACAAGCAGTCCAATGCCGACCATACCTACCAGAACCTCATTCATGCTGGACCTTGCGTTGCTGATGCATAGGGACAATGAAACGGAATCTTGGAACACACAGTCACACCTTACGTGTCACCTCGCTCTCATTTGTCACAACACATCAGCTTAAAGTTTCACGTACTTAGCTATTGCACAGCAGGAAAAGGTGAGCACCCTATGGAACAACTTCTCATTGCCTCAGCTGAGCTGAAATGAACAAGTTGACAGCCATTCGATCGAGTGGAGAAGAGGTGGGCCATGGCCTGGAACGTCACGACTAGTGACACACTACATGATACGCCAACAAGTTGCCAACAAGCGGGGATGATATGTCCATTTCTTCCTTGCCTCCAGCCGTAGGGAGGTGAGCCATTTCCCTCGTACTCCATACCAACACCTAGTCGTTTACATTCCTTTAGCACCGTCGTTTATCATTGACTGTTCCCGTTTATCCTGTGTGCACTGGGGCGGCCTGAGATGAATGCCGCAAGCAGACTTACAGTGAATTCAGGCGAGTAATTTAGGTGGATACAATACAAGCTCACACGAGCCTTCGAAACAACCATACGCGCTTTGTGTCCTTCCGCAGTGTGACACACGAAGTGGTAAGGCGGTCTCGGTTCCGTTAAATAACATGATTCACTACTTTTACTGTCTCAAATGACTGTCCCCCATGTCACATTTGATACTTGTATCCCTCTTTTTTTCCTGCTTGCTTCGGCCTTCCCTGAGCCTTTCTTCGACTTACTTGAAGTGTCAACTTCAGAAACCTCCAGGGGAGTCACCTCTTGCAGAATGTCCTGATGGCACCCTTTATGTTTCGCCTACGGACTCTCGTGCCAATTTTAGCCACGTCCAGGAGGCAATCAGTTCACTGTGAGATTCATTTATTTTGATATTTTAGTGGAGACAAACTGATGGAAATAGTCCAAGAACAGGCGATGCTGTCATTCTTATCGGCGAAGGAGAGTACTTCGAGATGATTAACGTGACTCGCTCCGCGCCTCTTACATTGCTAGTTAGCCTATCTCGTTTGGGTACAATGATTGCTGCTTGACTGACACGTTGCTGCTGTCCAGGGCCAACTGGACTCTGCCACTGCCTTTCTCCCCTTTGGGAACGCTTCCCAGCGCAATCTCGTACGCATCTGGAATAACATGAATGCCAAGAATGGAATGAAGGATAAGGAAAGTGCAACATTGACCGTTGCACCTCCACTTGGACGGTCCTTTGGGAATATTGATTTCAAAGCTTACAGCATCAACTTCGAAAATCGTGTCGTTTGTATCTCTCACTATGGGTAGATAATACAGCCACTAATTTCCTTACAGGCAAATTACTCAATCTCTCCTTCGCTCGTTACTTCAGTTATGCATGCCAATGCATCTTTCTATGGCTGCACTTTTGCGAGTTTCCAAGATACATGGTATACTGGACACGGTGCCAGCACGTATGTCGTAGAGAGCATTATCCGCGGAGAAACCGACTGTAAGTGTTCTTTGTATTGCGTTTCCAATATTAACGATTTTTGTTAGACGTTTTTGGGTTTGGAATGGCGTGCGTTTTGTATGTTAAGGACTCAGACTCATAACCCTAAAATCATTTACAGTTGGTTTGAGTCATCCACCCTTGCGAACCGTGGCTGTGGAGGCGGCATCACTGCCTGGGCAGGGACACCTAGGACAACAAATGGCGTATATGTCGCTAACTCACGCATCATCCGAGTAAGTCCGCTGCATCGTCGAGGTACTCGATTCTGGACATTTCACATAGTCACATGATGCAAACGCAACAACGGTGACCAGCAGAAAATGCTACCTTGGTGGGTGATGCCATTTCCGGAGTACATTGACTAATATTCGCTTAGGACGTCCATGGAACCTCTATGCAGTCTCCGTCTTCCTGCGAAGCTACTCGGACGAAAGCATTCATCCAGATGGATTCACTCCATGGAGTGCCGAGTGGGTCATCTGGTTTCCTACCCTTCTGTGACTTGGCCTCATGCTTGTCGTGACAGCACAGTACCGAATACGACCTTCTATGCTGAGTTCGACTCATATGGTAAGTAGTTATGAATACACGTCTGACTCATTCGTGCTAAATACGATATAGGCCCGGGGGGCAACATGTCCACCAGAATTCTCCAGGATCATATCTTGGATTCCACGCAGGCACAACGCTTCCGGCTCGAAGAGGTGTTTGGGGGCGTCCCATCTTGGATTGACTTCGAATACCAATACCAAAGACCCTGGGTGCTTGATGAGCAATAGTCATCAGTGGGATGTATGCTACTGGATCTCCACATATATACCATTGGCATTGCCTATATACTGTCAGGCAGGCCAAGTCCAACCCACGAGCGACCACTGCAGCCCTCTGGCACGCTTGCAGCGTAACACGTGTGTTCAGTCATTCGTTATCTGCTCTGGTTAGTGCAAGATCAGACCAGGACTTGCAATAACCAATGTATTGCTGACAACGTCTGCGTTTCTCGTAGTTGGTAGACAAACGACTAGGCATGTTTGGTTGATTGGTTAGGCATTATCAAGGTGCGGTTGTCACTAGTGGTACCTGGAAACCCCATGGACTAAATAACGAATGTGTCGATTGTAATAAGAACAGATGAGCTGCGTACACACTAGACAATAGCTTGGGACTTAGTGAAGAAGCTTTCTATCTCTGGACTGGTGACAAGAAAGACAGGTAATTTGACCTCGTTCCGCGGGACACCTACTGTGTATGATGCACAGAGATGTCTATGTTTGTGGAGTGTCGCAGGTAAAAATCATCATGTGTTGTCCACAAATCACATCGACGAAAACATGCATGGACTAGTGGGGTGTCCATTCACTCTGGACCTTCCTCATCCCCAAATGACACCTACCAATTTCCAGGTCTAAATAGCATGTCATTTCGCTATGTTTCAGTGTTAGATGCGCCATGCGCAGACGCGCAACATAGTACGAGTGAGTTATCCCATCCTCTGTTTCAGAGAGCCTGTTTCTTCATCTACTTGTAGCACTGGTGGGTTTAGGGCACGGGTCTGGAGGACTCTGGGAGAGTCGAGGTCTAGATACTTGCCACGTGATGGCCGACCCGGTCACAGAGTGAGAAATTTCAGTGCGTTGCCGGCTTTTGATCAATTTCTGATCCGGCAGTTCAAGTGACAAATGGACCAGGATCACAGCCCTGTCCTGAAGTCTCTTTCAAAGCAGCCAGAATTCACGGCTCATCCCTAGTCGGTGGGCTCGTACAATGCAGTGAAGCCTGTCAAAGGCTCATCTTCGGTGTCTTCGCCTTCAATCTGCCCCCCGAGTCACCAAATAGGCAGAGCCAGGTTCGTATCAAGGAGCCTGAGAACGCAGTTGCATACTCCTGTGTCCTGTGCCATCCTGTTCCTATCATTTCCCGGTGCTGAATCTATTTATATAGATGTGTATGCGTCGCGTCACGTCCGTTCCGCGTCTTCTCCAACCCATCCACCTCCATACCATTACATTCCTATCGTCGCTATCGCCTCTCTTTTTTGCTTGTTATTCCAAATCGTCATCTGCCCTTGCATGTCTTCAGACAACAATATTGCCAGCTCGGAGCCTTCATTTCATGCCCGCCCTTCAGCTTCATTAGAATGTATCATTAACCATGTATTTTTCCCTCTATATCACCCTCGAAATGATGACCACACAGATGAAAACGATCATACACTAGTCTGTGCAGTGCTCTCTGCGGCTCGGGCTTACAGTGAGCATGTAGACCACGTGCACAAGTCTCACTGGCTTCATATTACAAAAATGCTGGACAACTTGCAAGCACTCGTCGGCTGTCGATTGGAATATGAAATGTTGTTGCGAGATAATATTATCGGGCATCTCGGTGCAATGGACACTGGAGGTAGGGTCTCAGGTTGACTACCAGTGAGTTTTCTGAGAATCCCCAGACATGCTTGCTTTCCTCATGCCTGACAGAAGGAATGGAGTCATACTATGGAAGCGGCACGAATGTGCTCTGTACGAGTCGTTCTGCGTGCCCAGAGTCTCAAATGTGAATGGCTTGTATCCAGAGTTAGCTATCAAGATTCCAGATCAAGTCTTCGGCAACCAGAACTTCCAGTTTCAGCTCGCAACTTCCTTCTCTCGCTGGCTTGGCTCTGCGCCTACTAGCATACTGCGCACTGTTGGTCAACTTGTTGAACCTCAGCTCATCACGAAACATGTTGGACCGGCTGCGATTCTCAACCACGACAATCTCTGTACTTGGTCTCGCTCGAGTCTTTGGTTTCTCATCAAAGTTTCCATCCAATTGTTTTTAACTCGTTCTCCTCTTGGCCATGCTTGCTATAAAACATTCATGCTGTTCTTCATGTGCAGCCTCGCAAACGATGCAATTAATACCAACATTCCCACCGTCCTGCTTCATTCGATGTCAGCCAAAATCCTTCGACGTACCAAGAAGCTTGGTTTTTCTGTTCCCCTGTGGCTGTCTGACATAATATCACATGCTTGCAATGGACTTTCTCGCAACCTTGATCGAAGGTGGTGGGAGGTTCGGAGTGTCCGATGCTCACCCGAGTCACTCACGCCCTGGGTTCCCTCTCGGCTCGACCTTGCAAGAGATATCCAACTTTCATTCCCTCAAATCTACAAGTACATTTCAATCTCCCTCGAGAATGATGGGAGTGATTCTCCACACTCCCCCTTCCATCCAAATAGCTGCTTTCAGGGAGTGCCCGACAACCTTCTACCAGATCATGACCACTATGACATCCCTGTTGCACACCACAGTGTTGAACTGGGGATCAGTGAGGATATTGACGTTTGGGTTGCTTCTGTCACAAGTGTTAATGGGGCATGCGAAGATCTTAGACGTTTGATATATCGATACGAATTACTAGCTGATCCATCAGATCCTGGTCACTACTCCATTGTGCTTTTGACGATCATCGAGCTTTGGATTGCTCTAGACAAACTCGTCATCAAGGAGATACCCCTTCTTTCTGACTACTCTCCAGAGATACCCATGACTATCTTTCATGGGCTGCACCTTCGCGACGCTATGAACATTCACCGTTCATGCCGTGCATACTCATACCTCTTCTCTCGGCATGCTCGAGCGCAACCTGGGTGGTCAGCATTCTCAGATGATTTCACTGCACAGAGTCTCCCATGTCGTTATTATGATGGTTCCGGACGGCTTCAGGTTCTTAAAGCTTGCATCGAAGACATACTACCTTCTAATCCATTTTATGCCAAAGTTGTGGTATTTGAATTACAATGTCCAGCGTTCTTTGACACGTGGCGTTCTGTCACTTGCTGGATCTCGAATGTTAGCCCGGGGAGGAAAGAACACAAAGGACTTGGTGGGCGTGTACGCGACATTCCTGCGCTAAAACCGCATATTCTGGTGGAACGCCCCACCCCTGTCTCCCTATATGCAACCATATCCACTCAATTCCTCGACGAATTGTATTATGATTACACTGGGTCCTTTCTTCAGCATGGTTTTGATCATACATACAAACTCCCGAGTGGTCCATACGCACTCTCGAAACTGCAGAGGTACCTTGATGGTACTACGCACACCTCCAACGAGGCCTTGGCCACTAAGGCGAACTGCCACTCTGATCTTTCATTGCACGAGTTCATTGCATTTGCACATCTTCGGAGTGGAGGCTCACTCCAGTGGCTCAACATTCTGCGCGAGCTGCAGTGTAGAACTCTTAACATTCGTCGCCAAGAGATTTACCTGCTGTTTGCTCAAGCTTCTGCTCAAGTTGGGCCCTTCGACGGTAATGTGGGACAGTTATTATGGCATCAAGAGCTCCAGGATGCTTCATTTTGTCACACCCTTTTAGATGAGCTTGAGAGCTTGTTCGTTGACTCTGGAATTGGCTCATCAGATGGGCCAGCAATGGCCACAATTTCCTTACTTGTTTGTATACTTGCTTCAAGGTCCACTCGCAACATTTCCAAGCGGGCGATTCAACTTCTTTGCGATGTACGCTGTAAAATATTTGATTGGGTGCATGACTTGCTCTGGAATGTCAGGGGATTACCGACAGATAAAGAAAGTCTTGAACTTCTGCGAGACATGGCTGTTGTTTGCAGAAGCACGTTTGATGTGGGCTCTGCTATGAGTCAAAACCTTTTTCATTCGGCACGAGACATTGAAACTGTTCTTTCCTGTGCTATGATTATACGCGCGTTCATTTCGCCCACACTCTCAGGCAAGCTTGGTCCCTAAATTATGCCTGAGAGCCCTTATTAACATGAACTATCAGGGGTTCCTGCATACGTGGAGGTACTTCTGGACCGGGACCGACACCTTTCTCTCACTCTAGAGCGGTGCTTGAGCGATGCTATTCGGGCCGAAGCCTCTGGTATTGGTGTTGACCGTGCCGTTCGACAGGTCTGGCCTGGCTATCGGCCAAGTCCGCGACAATGGGCACTATTGTCACCAAATTCTCACTGGCTGGTATGCGAAACTCTGCCACTGAACGGAGACAGGCGGTCACAGATGGTTCACATCAACATATTGGATGGATCACTCTTGGTGGACGGGAAGCAGATACACAGCGAGTTACCTAGGGAAATAACGCGTGATTTAGCGTATCGCGAACTCTTCGGCGATGTACGTGGTTATTCAAGTGTACAACCTGATGCAGTGCACTTAGCAAGGTTTTCAGCTCGTATTCTTGGTCGTAGCTTCCGATCTTCCAGGGGTGGACTTCGTTGCGATGTCTCTCTTTCACGGGCACTATGTGAGTTATCTGGCGCTATTGTGTGTGCTCGAATCCTGACTCAGGTTGAGGTACACTTTGCACGTCGAGACAACTGCCCCACGTCCGGGCCCCCGAACATTAACATTTACATCCAACGCAGTGATGCAGACGATGTCTTGGAGCTAATTCCTCGGGAAAAATTACGAAGTGACCTCCCACAAATACTCATCGAAGATCACTTCCATTGGCTGAATCGCTCCAAATCTACCATCGAGATACGCCCTGTTACGGATCCGTGGGAGCGATCTTCGAACAACTGGACAGCTCATCTCCATCCTAACCGATCTTGTGTAACGAAGGGAGGTGAACTACTCTTGAACAAAAATAGCGCCACCTGGATGATGGTTTCTAACCATTTCCGATGTCTTGACAACCCAGAAAATCTTATTATCACTCTATCTCCAGCCCGCACCACAGGGTCTGCCAGTGCTTCACGACAATTATTTGTTGCTTTGCCTCGTTATGGCCTGACTTTCTTCGTCAACGAGGAAGGCAGCCTTGAATCTTATGATTTCAAGGGCATGGTTTATGATGAAGAGCAGTACACCGGGACACTCTTTGGCCTTGTTAATAAGCTCATTCTGCGCCCGAAAGCTCAGTTTCCAGCAGGCATAACTCCGAAGTATGTTCTCATACCAAATAGCGACTTCCTCGAACAATGTGGTCATACCATTTATGTCAAGCTCCCCGACTCTGGATTAGTCACTTACTACACATACCAAGTGGACAGCGAGCTCGGTTGCTTCAAAGGGTTTGTCAGTTTGGAGAGCAGGCTGTACCTTGCTCGCCTGCATTTTCTCACCGGCCTTGGATGTAGGCCCGATCCACTGACAGGTAGAACAGGTGTCGAGGAAGCAATTTCTCTTGTATGGCTGGCTGGTGCTCGGAGAGGAGCCTATAGATGGCCTGCTAGATCGCTCAGCGCTCAGATATGCTTTGCATTTGCAAAAATTCAGCCTGATGGTGCTAAATTCGGATGGGAACTTCCTACTGAGGACGCACTGTTGCAAGACATGCGTCTATTCCAATCCGAGATTGCTCCAGATATACAACGCTCCAGAAATGGACCCTTGGTGTCGCTGGATCGCTTGCTTTGCGACCGACCCGTGCCTAACCTCCCAAAACGTAACAGGTTGCCACATCAAACCACGGAGTGCCATTCCGTCTCTTGTTCAAATATCGACCAATTACGTCGACTGTTCTCCTCCTTGCAAACGAATGGATTAGCTCCTCCGTTTCAAAGTCAATACATCACTCAACTTCATAGCAGTGTACATCACTTCTTGACTATGCATCCCATTGACCTCTCCCATTCGGAGGGTATTGAGAGTAGCAGGCCTGACGTCAGTGCACTCCAAAAGCACTATGTACAGTGCGGGATCAATTATACGGAGAGTCTGGGCATGGTCAAGATGGCTCTTGGCCCCCAAACCGAACTCGAGCGGGTTTTCGATCAATGTGGTCAATGGCCGCGCGTTACACCGTTTGTGCTCTTTCGATGTCTTGCATCCAACTCGCCAATCAGGCTTTCTGAGGACTGGAAAAAATGCCTCATTCACCTGGCGACGCTTGCATCAGACGTTCAGCGTGCGAGAAGACTGCTCCGCTTCGCTCTGGATAACCTCGACGAAGACTTTGCCAGAGAATTAGAGAACGAGGGATGCGACGAGTTTGACGTTGCAGAGCACACAGACTGGCTGCTTATTCAAGTATGTCATTTGCAATGCGAATGATGTCATCTTCTGATTTTTTTTCTGGATTACCCCAGCTGCAGGGAAACTTTTTCATTCGTCGAGCGCAAGCAGATGCTGCGAAGGAGATGATGTTTCCTCAGTCAGGGAAGAATACCGTGCTGCAGGTCGCCATGGGTGAAGGAAAATCATCCGTGATCATCCCTATTTGTGTGGTTGCACTCGCTGATTGCCACCAGCTTGTTCGTATCATCGTTCCAAAACCGCTGCTACCGCAGACACTCCACGTTCTAACAGATCGTCTTTGTGGGCTTGTTGATAAACCAATATACCACCTGACATTCTCTCGTGATGATATCAAGGACCCAATCAAGTTGAGGCACTTAGCTACTACCGTGCTCCAATATAGAAACGAAGGTGGAATTATCGTTATGCAGCCCGAACATGTCTTGTCGTTAAAGTTGGCTTGTTGCGAGGCGCAGCTGTTTGAGAATGGGTCATTTTCAAAATCGGTGAGCATGATAGTGATGATGAGGGGCTTACTTCAGTGGCTGATCTCTAGTTGTACAGTTAACTGGAAATACTCGTGACTCCGACCCCGTCATAGTTGACGAGTCTGAGACCCCTCAAAGCCGCAACGCAAATAAATCGACTGAGAACAAGGTCATGCAAGCCAGAGCGCTAAAAAACCTTCAGAGGTTCTTCGACACTTATTCCAGAGACATTCTCGACGAGAGCGATGTTATTCTCCAACCACAGCTCCACTTGATATATGCCATTGGTGATCAACATCCATTTGAAGGGTTTCCGGAGCGCTGGGTCATAGTTCAGCGTGTCCTCGGGTTCGCGAAGCAACACGTATATCTCCTTTCTACTCCAGAGTCGCATACAGTGCAGTGTTACCAATTTTCTCCAGGAGCATTCCCCTGCATCAATGTTCTGCATGCCGAAGGTGGTGAGCAACTGATATCACTAATTGCTCAAGATGTACTGGACGGACGTCTCTCCACTCTCAAATTCCATTCCGCGCCCGGACTTCGAGGGGCGATCCGCGAGTT
>JBBPUA010000732.1:0-13004 GCA_038094355.1 Afroboletus lepidellus | reverse complement strand
GTGTTCCTTCTTCTGTTGCAAATTCTCCACCTTGACGTACAACTCCCGGAACTTGGTTGCCGACTCGTAGAAGCGTGCATTATTTTTGACCAGTTCCTCGTATCCAGCTTTACACTCTTCGTACTTGAGCTGTTTCGAGGTGATGGCGTTGTTGAGCTCGACGATACGCGTACGGAGTTTGTCAGCGTGCCCCTTTTCCTTTGCGAGGGACTCGAGCCGTTCCTTGTCTGCCTTGAGGTCCGCAACGCGGTCTTTACGTAGCGCCTTGATAGAGTCAAGCGCCTTGGTGTACCTGCCAAACGTCTACGAACAGACCCCCCAGGACGTCGACCGGACTTACCTCGTCGCCTCGAAAATGTCGTCAAACTTCTTCTTCAACGCAGAAGGCTCAGCGAGCGGCCACCACGAATCCTCCTGATGGCAGAAAATCACGTTCTCGAGCACCGACTTGGATACGCCCAGCAGGTGCGGAATCTCGGCGTCCATCTCGGCGCATTTCGTCGAAATCACGCCTCTCTGCGTGGCGTTTGGTCAGCATGCAAACCTCACCAAACGACAGCCAATCACCTTGCCCCCCTTCTCAGCGTTACTGTCTGCGAGGCCGAGGATGCTCTCGAGCGTCTTCATTGTCAACCCAGTCTTCTTGGCCGTCACGGACAAGTTCCTCACGACGAGCATCCGCTGTCCGTTGGCGGCGTGAAACCGCAACTTGACCTGCGCCTTGACTTCCTTCTCGTTGGCCATCTTGGGGTCGTGCACAAAAGCGCCGCCGCGGGTGTTGGGGGGCTGATCGCCGGTGGTGGCATACTTGAGACATTCGATGATGGTCGTCTTACCGCTGCCATTGTGGCCCACAATGACAGTAACGGGCGAAAAGAACTCGATGACGGAGACCTGCTTGTCGTCAAAGGAGCGTATTCCCCGGATAGCAAGCTTGTTCAGACTCGACATGGCTCGGTGGAAAGGAGAGATGACACCACACGTGCCATGTCACGCGTCTCGTCACGTTCTACATTGATGCAAACAACCGTAAACAAGAGCGATACAACGACACAGGACTCGCAGCGCCTTTGAAACAGTTACCCATGTGCACAATGCGTAATTCCACTGTTGTCTCATACACTTATCGACTGATGCAGTTGAGAGTGAGTTTGTGTTTGGTCATCGCCGCAAAGCAGAACAATTTGACCAGCTCAGCCAACCCAGTTTGCGGATTGATAGGGTATCAGGGCGCCTGACGTGGATTGTTCGATTGTATCAGGCCGGTTACGAGGTGAATATGCCCCTATTAGCTTCTATGGTACGCATTTAAGTCTGATTATCATACCGGACCAAAACCATAACACACAGCACAACGACACAACAACGTGCCGGATTGTCCTAAAATGCATTCGTCGGCTCCAGAGCAATGAGAACCTTGGAGAGCTAGAACAGTAAGAATGGATCACCTAATATAGAGAGTAGTCTGGACCTAAACGAAATACTTTGGAGATGAAGCTAGGTCTAGAATCACAAACGCAACCGAACGTGGGTGTCTTGGTATATCGGAGGCGTTCATTGCGAAGCTTGAGGTCTAAGCCAATAGAACCTGTACAGCGTCATCAGTTGCATGAATCGCGACGGCAAAATAACAAATCGCGTCTGGATGCGTTTGACCATAGCCTCACCATAGACATCTGCTCAAAGAGAGCCTCCCTCCTGACGCGCGAACAACTTCACTTGCCACACACTTTGATGAGCGTCTTCGGCGTGCTATTTGTCACGTACCGTAGTTTGTGAGTTTGGCAACAAGTGCAAGTTCCCCGTACGTTAGCTCCGGGTGAGAGGCACCGGGATAGGATGAGGCGAAGGATGGCATGGTGAACGCTTAGCAAACGCTGAGGTCAGGATTTCATGTGGACGCGGGAAGAAGAGAGTCGAAGGGAAAGAAGGCTGTCTTCCAATGACCTCATCCCGCAGAGAACATTGTCGACCAAGGCAGAGGTGTGATGGAGACTTTGTAGAACCTTGGCGTAGTTCCAACCATGACGACTCTAGCGATAACCTATGCAAGTAATCAATGGATTCAAATGCTATCTAACGTCTCGTGGTCAAATCTTTTCGCAGGCTTACACGATAGTATATTGGTCAAAGAACGTGAAGATGCCCGTCAACGCAGCATTGCGCAGCGGAGCCCCTGAACACGCGCTTCTATGCCGCAATGTTATCGCACTGAAGCATCGTACTAGTATCGACATGCCACATCCAGTCAATAGAGCTCACAAAAAATCGGGAAGAAGCATTGGAACTGTGTTAGAATGTAGAAACAGGGAGAAGAGAGACGTAATGAGTTTGGTAGTGGTTAGTCAGAGTCTGAAAAATCCTTCGCGCCCTCGTTCAGTTGAGGACGTGGGTGTTGCCGCCAGCAGCTGAGGTTCAGGTTTCAACTCCCAACTAGCTAAAACTTTGAAATATCCCAGAGGGGCCATGGTAATCCTATCCGCTCAACCAAGTCCGGTAGCGATAGGACGGAGGGGGATTTGGATGCGGATTACTCTGCAAGATACATTTACATTCTTTGGTGTGCCTACCAACGCTCGCAAGTTTCTTCCGAGATTCCAAACACGCTAAAGGCTCATGATATGGTGAGCGACGAAAATGCGAGATTTATCACTCTTCTGAATGTTGCCATGGTTGCCCCTGTTCGTGCAACTGAGGAATCTGCTGTCGATGATTTGTGGTCCAGCTGTTCAGAGTTACTGGCTATACTGGTGGCCGTAGATATGCTCGTACCCACTAAGATCTCCCTCTCCCCATTTGTGGATAAACCCGACATGCCAATACAGATGTTTGCATCATTGATCCCTCCTCGCACAAGCAAATCCTTCTCTTCGTCCAAGAACACAAACGTGATGGGCCGCAGATCTCGTTTGAGGCACAGCTTATGGTGGAGGCTATTGGAGCTTTGGTGTACAGTGGTTTGGATTAGCTCCGGGGAGTCAGAAGGTGGGTTCCAATGTCTACTCATTGATTGCTTGCGTAGGTCATGGTCGGAATTACCATGGTCGGAACTATGCCGACGTTTTACAAAATCACTGCCGACTTGGCGTATCATGTTCACCATGGCCAGTAGCCACCGAGCGCACTGAGGTGTCTGTTCGCTATGCACCCGCAGTGGTGAACGGAGGCATGAAACCACTGGACAATAGGCGCATTATTTTGAGGCTTTCCAGGCTATTGCAAATAATTTGGTGGTGTACTGTACTTCGTCGTTTTTTCGTGCCGATATCCCTTTCGTATTACAGCAGTGTGCGGGAGGCTTGACAAAGTGTGATTTCACGAGTCGCGTCAGTGCTGGACGAAAAGTGAAATGTAGACAATGCACCTTTTGTCACATTGAAATGGTCGTTGTCACATTTCCTCCAAACTAACAATCGGGCTGGTTGAAAACACTGTAGACCCTATTCCACCTACACAAAACACCTCATGGTGTTGCATGCACGAGACCACCTTGAATCTATGTCCATTTGTGATGGTTACTTTTTAGTTCATTAATCACGTAGTCTACTAAATGGACTCGAGAGACTCACGATACAGGGACTTTCCTGTCGGGGATAGTATAACAAACTAGCACGTGTAAAAGTACAACTCAAAGGCCACCAACAAAAATAGTTCAAGAATGCGAAAACTTCTTTGCCTCCCTCGCAGCCACTTCCGCGAACTGCGACGCGTCCCAGAATTCCTTCACCCTGGCATCCCCCGTCACCTTTGCATAGTGGGCATACACGGCGGGGTACTCTGCTCGCTCAGCAGCTCCAAGTACCGAGTGCGAGGCACCGTAGACCATCCCAGCCAAGATAAAGTCCGCGAGTGTCACAGAGTCCGAGACAAGATAACCGGACGGACACGCCGCGAGGTGCGACTCGACATACTTGAAGGCACGAACCAAGCGCTCCACTTGCTTGTCGAGGAACTGTCGTGAACGCATCGCTCAGTAGAAATCCAGGCTCGGCGTTCAAGACCTACCTCGCGGTTAAAGGGTCCACCGAAGCCATAGATTGTGCCCATGGCGTTGGTAGCGGGCGCCCCAATCTCTAGTTCCGCAAAGTGAATCCACTGGTCGACGAGGGCGACCTCCTTCGCATTAGTACCCAAGAGGTTGACCTTGGTCCCAAGACTGCTCACTGCAATAGATAAGCTCTCGATCTGTCTTGTAACAGGAGTGCTACCCACCGTAACGCGCAATCGTAGTACCCTCGATCAACGTGAATCCGTCCGATCCCTCGAATGCCGGAATCTTTCCGTAGGGGAACTTCGATGTAAACCTAGCCGGCTTTTCGGAAAAGTTAAACTCGGGACACTCCAGCTCGAGATCATTGAGAGCCGCGACACTGCGAATCTGCGGGCATAAATGAGGCTGATGATACATACGTATTGGAGGCTTACGATCTTGGTTTGAGGTTGGCGAAGTGTGCCCCAGAAAGTTCCGATGGGTGTCATGACTGAACAATGAGAATACGAGTGTCCAACGAACCCTTTATACCTGCTCTGTTCCCAATTTAATTCTCGATTGATGTGCTTATAAACAAAACCCATCGGGATTTACGCGACCGATCCCTATTCTAGGGGGAAAGGAGTCATTTGTTGTGATGCGGCAATGCCAGAAAGTAGCAGCGGATGATAGGGCCTTGATGGGTCGAGAACCAGCGATATGACTAGCACCATGGCGTAAACCAAAAGCGGATCAATTGGCTGTGCAGATCAGTGATGGTGGCAAACTGTGCGGCAGGCAGCCATTACCAAACCACGCCGCAGGGCTTCGGCCCTTCTATTAGACAGCGAACGCATCTTCAGGAAGGGTGACGGTAACGACGTCTTCTGAAACGGAGCAAGGTCCGCGCCAGTTCGTATGAGGACGTACTTGTAAGCAGCCAATAGAGAGCATGAAAGGTAAAGTCAAGACGGCAAAGGAACGCCTGGCGCCCGGTGTTGTACCACAGTCATGACTCATAATGACAAAGCGGAGGCTAATCGTGAGTCACGCGTCTTATCACGCGCCTTGTCACGTGCCTTTCCACACGACAAACAAGATCAATATTTATCAACACAAGCACGACATACACACACGTTCACGTATGCGGGAACGTCTTGGGCGCCGTGACCGCGATCTCGGTGAATCCCTCCGGTCCCCAGAATTGCTTCACCCTGGGGTCGTCGGTCACCCTGGCGTAGTGCGCAAAGACATTGGGGTATTTGGCTCGCTCGGCGGCTCCGAGGGCCGTCTGGGAACAGTCGAGGACCATCCCCGCCAACACAAAGTCGGCGAGCGTCACCGAGCCCGATACCAAGTAGCCCGAAGGGCACGTCGCGAGGTGCGCCTCGACAAAGTTGAGGGCCCGAATCAAGCGTGCTACAAACTGGTCGAGCGCCTGCGGTCGCCCAAATGCTCAGCGACAGCGCTTGCGTCAGGTCACAGCGCGATACCTACCTCGCGGTTGAACGTGCCGTAAAATCCATATATCGTGCTCATGATGTTGTACCCAGGCCTTCCGACTTCTTGATCCGCAAAGTGGATCCACTGCTCGATCAGGGAGATCTCTTTCGCATCAGAACCTAACAGGTTGACCTTGGTCCCGAGCATGCTCACTGACGCGGGTAAGGTGATGGTTCTGGTGATTCGATCGAGCCCTACTTACGATAACGCGCGATCGCCACGCCCTCCGTCAACTGAAATCCGTCCGAGCCTTCGAATGTGGGAATCTTGCCGTAATGGAATTTAGACGTGAACGCAGGCGGCTTGTTGAAGAAATGCCATTCAGGCTCTTCCAACTCAAGTTCATTAAGAGCTGCAACACTGAGAATCTATGGATATAAATGAGTGAGGAGGTGGTGTAAGTTCGTGATGACTCACGATTTTCGTTTGTGGCTGGTGACGTCTACCCCACAGAGTCCCGACGGGCGCCATGTTCAGAGCTTGGGGGTAAGAAACTATAGGTGAGCTGAAACGATGAGAATGTGAGAGTCCCCGCAGCTCTTTATATGCCGGCGCTCGGGATGACTGATGCGCCGATGCCCGCAAGCTAGATTTGTATTCTGTACCCTATTCGTATCGTCCCGAAGCACCGCTTCTTCAAGAACTACGCTGGCCATCGCGCGCGTCCTAAAATGTCTCAATCAAACTGCTGTTCTTGGGAAAGAGATGCGTGTCATGTCATAAATAGCAGTCTGACTCTTAAGCTGAAACGTCGACCGTTCGCTTGGCTTTGGAAGGCTGAGAAATCAAGGGAGGCAAAGGCTGACAAGTTACTGGCATGGGCAGTTATTCTGATGCCTGCGCTGGAATCCGTGAGCTAAGCGATGTTTTCACATGTGATCCGGTCCTGGATCCTCCCTTGCGGAGGATCACTGCATCTCGAGAATAGGATATCACCATCCTCTAATGCTGAATGTGCATAATACTCGGCCAACTCAAGACATGAGGCTGAGGAAAGACGAAGGTTCGATTTCTCCCAACTATCAGCAATCGATCAATAATTAGTCCTGAAGAAATGATTATTGATATCCCTAGAGGAGTTCCGCATGACGTGTATAAGTGGCGCTGGAATGACAACTGCGCGGATAACATTCCAGAGTAGGGAAACGTACTGGGCAAGGGCAACATCTATACAATCGCATCGCGGAAATCATCGTTCCCTCACTCTCCTAGTGTGCCGTCACCGCCTTGGGTTCAGTGATCCGGACGTCCACGAATTCCTCGGTTCCCCAGTACTCTTTCACCCTCTCATCCGAGGTCACGTTTGTATAATGCGCAAAAACGTGCGGATACTGTGCGCGTTCGGCAGATCCGAGAGGAATTTGCGCAGCAGCGAAAATCACACCAGCCAAGACAAAGTCGGCGAGGGTGAGCGCGTCCAAGGCCACGTAGCCAGAGGGACGCTCCGCCAGATGAGACTCGAGGTATGCGAGAGCGCCAACGAGGCGCTCCTGATTCTTATCAAGAATCTGTTTAGGGTACTTCAGACATTCGATCCGGCAAGATAACAAATCCAGTCCTTGCCTCGCGACTAAAAGGCTTGTAGAAGCTGTAAATCAGACCCGTGATGTTCTGAGTTGGCGCGCTGATCTCGTGTTCGGCAAAGTGTACCCATTGATCAACAATCGCGGCTTCGTGCGCATTCGAGCCCAACAGGTTAGCTTGGGTCCCGATACTGCTGACTGCAGATAAGTGAGTCCGGGATAACTGTGGCCTCAATAAGCCTGTCGACGCACGATAACGGGCGATTGTAGTGCCTTCGATCAACTTGAATCCATCTGTGCCCTCGAAGGCAGGAATCTTTCCATAGGGGAACTTCGCCATAAACTCCGCAGGCTTGTCTGTAAACGTCCACCGAGGTTGTTCAAGTGTGAACCCATTGACGGCTGCGACGCTGAGGATCTTCACCCAAGGTAAAGATGCAATGATGTTCGGCAAGAGAGATGCAAACGCACGACTTTAGACTGACGTTGGCGAGCGTCGCCCCAGAGAGTACCAACGGTAGTCATTCCGCAGGAAAGTTGTCAAAGTAATTACGTGGCAGATAATGAGGGGATGAGAATGACGGTGGTTCGACGAATGCGTGTCATCTTGTATAGTCTATGCATTGATTAATAGAGGCCGTGATTAACTGCGACTGCGACTGCGAGGAAAATGGATGGCGTAATCAGCAAGCAGCCAACTACAGCACCTTACTGCGCCGCATAGAAAAAACTTGTACTTGCTACCTCGCAGCAGTGTTCTCCCAGTCACCGAACGTTCACAAAGGTTGGGGAACGTACACCGGTGAACTTTCCCACGAACTCACATGAACTGAATGTGAGCGGTGTCGGGAGGTCAGACCTGGAGATTGTGTAATCAACGCGCATTGGCTAAGGCCGCTACACAGCCATCATGTCACGGGACATGCGCTTGGTCAGCATTTCCGCGCCCCAAGCGTGTCAAGGACCATGGAACCACTGAAAGTCACGTTCAAGTGAACGTTGGCAAAGTTCACAGATTTACAATCACTGACTGTGACTCGCGTTCACTGACCGGCAGAACACTGCCTCGCAGTCGGCTGGTCATGTATGCAAGGTAAGACGTACCGCGTGCCAAGCCCCGGACCCAGCCTTTGAACGTTCAAGTTGAACGTCAGTTCATGGCATGCGGATGATTCAAGCGGAGTCTCGGGCCTTTACGCTGCGATCACATCTATCCGCCGCTATTTGAACAGGCATGTTCACGCGAAATTTCGTTTCTGGGCATGTGCGCCCTTGTCATCCTGCGCCCGGATTTTCTCCTCCTGAGCCCCCCCAGGAGTGCCCAAATTTCGGACTATTTGAGCTCGAGCAAGTAGTAACGCAAGTTATTTTATACATGACTTTTTGCACTCTTCGCTGCGTCAGAATCTATGCCGAGCATGAGCATGAACACGCGAAGACAAGTCGCTCTCCATTCGACTGGGCAAAGGAATCCCTTGGCTAGTCCGATGAGGTGAGCAACTTGGAAATAACGGGCCTTTTACCCTACAAGGGAAGCACATCATCACGCTGAAAATCATTGTTAGGTCTCTGGCGGGTCTCCATGGTCTCCACGCATCATCTACTCTACAAGTTATCACCGAACCTAGAACCGATCTGATTGGTCGAAATTTGCCGCGCGATCCTATCATATGATGTTCACTCGGCGATCCACGGCTATCGCGGAAATTTCTGGCCTTGTCTGAGCGACGAGACGTTGATATCTCGTCGTCAACTGGGCGTAAATTGGGCGCGTTCTCATGCTAGCATGATAAGGACCGACATTCGGTGTTGACTCGAGCTATTTAACACGCAGCTTCACCGGATTGAATCCATAGCACGACGAGGACCTTTCCAATATGGCAACAGCCCAGCCGCCATTCCCCAACAAATGGACCAAGTTCTTGATGGATATCTATGCACAGGCCCAGCCCCCGGTCTTGGGAACAGCTAACATCAAGGAAATCGAAGAAAAGGCGAGAGAGGTTATGAAGAATCATTTGCGTGCGTTCCGATCAAAAATTCTGCCTGCCTGATGTGACTCTTTGCCTTGTGTCGGCAGCGTCCTTCATGTACACCTTCGGCAGTGCAGGTACAGGTTCGACAGAAGTTGCTAATAAAAAGGCATTGGAATGTCGGAAGATCATCCCTAGAATGCTCGTCGGTACAACCAACCGCAATTTAGATGCACGTGGCGTTTTTTCCGAGGAATCTGGCAGACTCTCACTAACACTTCACCAGACCACAATCTTTGGCACCAAGTACCCCGTGCCATTATTCATTGCACCTGTTGGCGTGCAAGGTGTTCTACATGCAGACGGCGAACTCGCGACCGCGCGTGCGGCTGGGAATCTCGGTGTTCCATACATCATGAGCACCGCGGCTACGCGGTCCATCGAAGACGTGGCTGCAGCCAATGGTCCAAGTGGCCACCGATGGTACCAACTTTACTGGTAAGATGCATACTGATGGTCGTCTTTACGAGTGGTTTACTCTCCAAATTTTAGGCCACGTACCTCGGATGTGACTGTCTCGATATTGAAGCGAGCGAAAGCGAATGGTTTTACGGCCCTCGTGATCACGCTCGACACTATGGTCATCTCTTGGCGCCCTCACGATTTAGAAACTGCGTTTCTGCCCTTTGCGTATGGAGTTGGAATACAAGTCGGAACGTCAGATCCAGTGTTCATGCAGCGGTTCAACCTCGAGCCACGCAGAGGCGAGATCACCACCTTTCCGTTCGAGCCCGCGAAAATCAGGTCAGCCGCTTTCGATCAAGGCGACGAAAGTGCGGCAAGGGAGATGATGTTAGGGAGGGAGTGGATTGGGGAGATTAATTCTGGCGTATTTAGGACGTGGGATGACTTGAAGTTCATCAGAGACAACTGGGATGGACCTATTGTGCTGAAGGGCATCCAACGCGTTTCGGTGAGTCTTGGTCGCTATTCGTTTCGGCAATGGGTGCCATGACTACTCTTCGGTCATGTAGGACGCAGAACAGGCGATCGCGCAAGGAATCGACGGAATCGTTGTCTCTAATCATGGTCTGTTGCCTGTCCATCTGTGACAGTCAGGGGATTGAAGTTGAGGTTGTTGAAGGTGGCCGCCAGGTCGATGGTGCGATTGGATCCCTGGAGGCACTTGATCAGATCATGCGCTCTAGTAAAGTCCGCGCCGCCCAGCAGTCTGGAAAACTGACAGTCCTTTTCGACTCTGGCATCCGCACTGGAAGTGATATAATCAAAGCCCTCGCGATAGGTGCTCAAGGGGTCCTCCGTCAGTCTCATTCTTCTGCGTCCCAATCGCGCGATTTTGATCCTACCATTGTATAGTCGGTCGTCCGTTCATGTACGGACTCGCCATCGCTGGACAGGAAGGTGTCGATCAGATCCTGAGGCAGACCATTTGTGATTTGCATATCACAATGGGCCTTATTGGATACGGTGACGTCAACGAAATTATCGGGAAGGGGGACGAAATCTTGACTAAGCTAGAGCAGGTCTAGTTGTCCAAATAAATGTAGGTTTAAATCTGGGAACCAGGAGGGCTTCGATTGTTGGATACATGACATCTTGTGGGTGCATAAAAGTTGATGTATTTTTTTTCGCGACAGACTTGAGAATCTTGTGAGCGATGGATGCGATCTGAATCAATGGAAACGAAAGGTTTAGTTGACAAATATCCCCAAGGTACATGTTGATTGAAACCTGCATGTCGGTGAAGGTGTACTACAGAATACTACTATTGGCCCCGGCCTGAAGCCCGAATATAATCAGCCTGGGAGAAATCGGATGTTGAGGATTCCGGCTCGGACCTGGTGTCGACCACTGTCACGCGCCGATGCTCTCAGGAAAATACTTGGGTACACCCTGGTTGCCGTTGCGCCAGTCTCGTCAGCATCATTTGTCAGCAGCTGTACTACCAAGGCTTCTCAGGTCGTTTGCTAAATCATCGTTCAACGTTGTGTGGTGATAATGACCAATGTTGCTGATCAGTGTTGCCGAGGATGTGCGTCACCCAGCTGAGGTGACGCATATAAAAGCCTCCGGTTGGCTGGTCAAACTGCAGGCCCACCAGAAACGCACACCAGACCCTTTTATCGCAAACGAGACACAAAATGACCCGCGTAACGACCTATCTCGGAGGAACGGCGTCCAATATCGTTGTTGGAAAAGTTGCAGTGAGACCCAGACGTTCCTTTCAACTTGCTCGCTGTCTCACTGTTTCTGCAACAGCATGGTCTCATGATGATGACGCGAGTATCGAGGACTTTTAGGTCGTGATTGGTCTGTCTGACTCGAGCGCGTCCCAGGGCTACTGAAATTCCTGTTCCTGACGAGCAGTGCTTTGAAGCGATCAAAGCAGGCGTCGATGCGTTGCCTCCTGGTGCCAAGATGTTGCTCAACGGAGGTGTGTGATTGCTCAAGATACGCTCAGTCTTGTCGTTGAAATATTCTATAGGAGAATTTTATGGACATAAAATGGCTAACACGAATCTGGAAATGATTGCCCGATTCTTCGAGAAGTACCCTGATTATGCTGACAGGACGTTTTTATCCATCAAGGTAAGTAGCTGAGAGTACAGTCTGGAGTGTGCGTCGGACATGCCGCTAAGGATCCCTCACTCAGGGAGGACTCTCGTCTACAGAACTGCGTCCGGATTGCTCGTGAGCCTAATTCGCAGTTGGTTTGAGCAAACTCTTAGAAAAAATTTAGGCCAGAGAATCTGACCCGTAGTGTCAATTTAGTGAACGAGAAATTAAGAGGAACCAAGCGCCTCGATCTGTACCAGTGCGCTCGCGTAGACCCCAACGTTCCCGTGGAAGTATCCATCGCCGCACTGGCGGCGCTCAAAAGTGAAGGAAAGCTGGACCACATTGGCATGTCCGAATGCAAGGCTGAAACCCTCCGTCGTGGCCACAAGGTTCGTAAGAGCTGCGGTTGTCACACTCAGCCGCTAAGGGCCATTTTGTAGGTCCACCCAATCAGCGTTGTGGAAATCGAGGTCAGCCCGTTTTCATACGAGCCAGAGACGCGCGAAGGTCTGTCGGCTTGTTTTGGTTCCCCAAAATAGATCCTGATCTACTCCCGTAGTTATCGCCGCCGCAAAGGAGCTTGGCGTAGCAGTTGCGGCGTACTCGTAAGACTTCCGTATGAATCTAGGTCATATTCTAACGATAGTATAGACCGCTTGGAAAGGGCTTCTTGGCTGGGCATATTAAGGGACTCGAAGATCTTCCCGGTACGTGAAATTGTGCAGTTATGCAGCCAAGATTGACGTGCTACTGTCTAGAGGGAGACTTTCGCCGTTATGCACCTCGCTTCGAAGGAGAGGTGAGACTCCCGCTTCTTGGGCGGTCGCATTCCTGACACTTTGCACACCAGAACCTGAAGCACAACTTTGCGATCGTGGATACTCTGTCCAAGCTTGCCGAGAAGAAGAACATCACCCCCGCACAGCTTTCCATTGCGTGGGTTAGCTCCCTCGGACCTCACGTCATACCTCTCCCGGGATCATCGTACGTCCAAACTTCTGTTGTAAATGATTCGTCTGTATCTGAGGCGTGTTTTTCAAGGCACGCTAAGCGTACCCTTGAGAACTGTGCAGGTGGTGATGTAGTGTTCACCGAGGATGAATTACAAAAGGTCAACGAGGTCGTTAAGAACGCTGATGTGAAGGGAACCAGATACCATCAACAGCAGACGAAGTATCTGTGGGGCTAAGGTCTGGGTTGTCCACGCAAGGATGGGAGTGTGCTCTTCAAAGGGGAAATTAGCTACACGATTTGCAGTTAGTCATCAGTCATGCGCAGTGGGCAAGGATCGCTAGCTTTTCTACCAACGGAGCTCACAATGGGGGATAAATAAGTTGACCAAATCACTGGGCATAAGTATGGGACCGAGCTTCATCGCACGTTCCCTTCCACTTCAACGCTCCCCGCTCGCCGCGACAGTTTTTCTAACGCTCTTCGCCTGTGGTCCCCATATCC
>JBBPUA010000731.1:1498-13006 GCA_038094355.1 Afroboletus lepidellus | reverse complement strand
TCATTCGTTCTGCGTTGATTAGCTCCCTCCCCGACGATATCGTTAACAAAACCGTGCTGCAGTTCGCAGAGACGCCAGTTGGTTGCAGTATGTTGCTTTGAGCTTTGGGTGATGTCGCTGCTGATCACGTTTCACGTATAGCATGGCTTTTTGAGCTTGCTGGAGGGGCCCTCGTGGACTTTGAGAACAGTTGCTTGCCAAAGTCCCAGCGTCAGGCTGCGTTCACCGTAGCTGCTCTCCACCAATGGGACATCGATTTCGAGGACCCACGATGCGTCGAGTCTGCCGAGGAGGTGCGTTCCTGGTGTCACGATATTTTTCAAATTCTCACGATGCGTTGTGCCGCTGTAGTGGATCGCAGAAACCCTCACACCTGTTACCATCGGTGGTCCATTCCCTAGTGTAAGCCTTTTCATGCTCGATGATGTGGAGCTGCTTCAATTCTGCGAGAAGTTCCTAGGAAGACACGAACTGCCCGGTCGCATCATGGCATGCTTTGGAGAGAATTGGGACAGGCTATGTGAAGTGAAGCGGACGTATGACCCGACTAATCTCTTCAGAAACTCACTTTGGCCGCTCGACGCCAAGGGTGACGTCGTGCCTCCCGAAGACCACGAGCCAGAGCACATCCGATTCTAGAGCAGCTGCGCACTTTCTCGTTTTGAATTCTCGATGCGTCATTCTATTTCGTGATTTGAGGGACATGAAAAACATGCGTTTCTTTACGATTCTTCCACTTGGTACACGACATTTAGGTTCTTGAATTGGGATGGTTCTCGCTCGCTCTATAAGCGCGCTGTTGATCCGTAGTATGTAACAAGATGATTTCTTTCTTAAGAAAAATAAAAACGACTGAGATTGCGACCTTCTGGGTCCTACGGCGGCCCGATCTAATTTAATTTTCGGACAATAGTAACCACGCCTTCGAAGTTATGTAAAGAAAGACAGTGGCGTGAGTCTGATCGATTTGTGTGAAGGAGAGCGTGAAGATTTGGTCGACGAGCCCAACAGACCGAGCCACTTTCAAGGAGGCAGTGTCATAGAAACGAACACTGCCTTCCGTTCCTAGATAGTGGACCGAGCGTATGGGATCGTGAAATGGATAAGCCGTATCCGAACGGCATTTTGAAAAAGGGACCCCCGCACCAAGGAGAAGATAACACGAGCGAGCACGTATCATAGATTTGTGAAAAACCAACCAGAAAAAAAATCCAAGTGTACAAAAATGGACATCGAATTGCCCTAACATCCCCATGCGCCGCGACTCGTGGTGCGGCAGAAGGTGACGCTCTGTGAACGCGTTCGGCCTGGTCTGACCATTCTCATGCACATGAAGTGATCATGCATGCATACCCCCAGGTGGGGGGTGACGACATGGCGCCACCTACACGTCCTAGAAGATCGTAGAAAAAGCGCGAAGATGGGGGTTGACACTTTAACCCTCGCCGTCGTGTCAAGGGTAGGCCCCAACCATCGCCTTCATGAACGGGCCAATCAGTCGGGTCGACAAGCACGAGGCTTGGCTCCCGTTCACCTTCCACTTGTATCAATCCAAGGACATGTTTTGGTCAAATCGACAGAAACAATGACATTCGGTTGACTCAACGGAAATTCCAAGTGGAGCATGTGGGTCGCAAAGAAAGAGCCGGCACTTGACGACCTTGATCTCGTGTGACTCATTTTTGACTAGACATAGTATGGTGTAGCCTGAGCGTACACCTCTTAGATGAGGAAGGTTCACTTACATGTTCTAGAATAGCGTAGAAAGAAAACACAAATTAAACCGAAATAAAATATGGCAGGGGCCACCGTCGCGCCCTCGTCATCCTCATTGTCTTCGCCTGTGTGGCTCGTTCGTTCCCTTCATCAGTGCGCCGTGCTACCGGACAGACGAACATGAAACGTTCCTACTGTCAAGGTTTAGTTGGAGGTGGTTTCGAAGGGATGATGTCATTTACGCACCAACGGGGGTCTCATAACCGATCGAGGGCCCACACCTTGATGAGCACCTTCGTGGTGAGTGGAGAATGTGATGTTGCGAACCAGGGTACCGTGTAGCAGGCCACCTAAACTCCTTGGGCTGGCGGAGGATGCACGCCAGAAAAATTAGATAAATTTGGACCGACCTGCTATACCCCCCTCAATTATAACAACGGCAGTACGGCAGCCCCACACGGTGGTAATGCTTGCGGTCGGAAGAGTGTCCAACGTGCTGTTTCCTCACGGTGGGATATAAACGGAATCGCTGGATGTATTTCAAGGTAAAGACGATCGAGCGGGGAGTAGAGAACGTAAAAACTTGACCGGCATACCGGTATTCGCTCAGCGTCCGTGCACACCTGACCGCTTTCTGTGACCATAAGTGGGAATTCAGGTACAGGAGGCAGTGAATAAAGCGGGTCTCTTGGGTGCCCTGTAGAATCTCTCTAGAAGCGAATTTTCTAGAACATGCGGGTGGGTTCCCACCAACCGCGGTAGTATGCATCACGGGGCAGTGAGAGAAGCACTTTCTGCTCAAAGGTCATGCCCCTTGAGAAGCACGTAGATGGCCCATCAGTGCGCCACGCGTTCATCTCCGTCTACATACGCACCGCCGAGTTCGTGGTCTAGCCAGGGATGAAGTGAACTCGGCTTGGTTTACATCTGGGAGCGTGGCGTATCTTGTCTTCGCAGACCGGGGTCAACGAGTCGTTGAAACAGCAAGGTCGACAGAAATGTCAAGATGAGCTACGCATACGAATCGGATTCGCACGATGTTCGCCGTCGAACATCGAGGGTATCTTGAGAACCAGTCCCCTGCGCAAAACGCCACGTACTCGGCAATCCTCCAAGTGCGCTTTGTCAGGGTGAGCCTACTTGGCACAGGACTTTCCTTCAAGTTGGTCAGAAAACCTTGTCGAAGCCATCTTTCCGATGCTCGCAAACGTTTTACGAGAGCTGGGAAACAGGTCCACGGCGTCAGCCGATGATGATCGACTTGCAAACGTGTCGTTATGCCGCTTAGCACCGGACCACGGCTCATCTTTGAACCTGGAAAGAGAGGTGACAAGATTTTTCTACGATTGAGGCCTCGATAAGACGAGTCGGCCTCAAATTTTCCTTCAAAAATCCCTTGAAGACGAAAAGCAAAAAGCGAACCCTCTACACTCGCATGTGCCGACGGGACGCTGTCGTGTGCCTGGATATCAGTCGGAAGCAGTTACGGGCGCCCGATGGCCTGCACCGTATATCGTAATGCCGCCGCGGTCACAACGAACCCTGAAACCCACGCCGAGAACTTTGTAGCCAAAAGGCCGATTTACTCGGAATATAGGGTCCGCTCACGTTGTGCCGTCGGCTTTGCTACTGCCTTGCTTACCCAAGTTGACATTCGTCGGAGCTTTGTTTCACAGGACTCGGCAGCTCGGCGCTCCCCGATGCCGGGTGTCGCGGTGATCGAAACCGAATCACGTTTTCATCGCCAGCCTGACCGGCAATCAGTGCGCTAAAATGAGCCTGTGCCCAAGGCAATGAGTTTGCGCAGATCGACTCCAACGGTCTAGGCGGTCACATTTTTTCACAGGTTATCGTCACGGAAAATGCCGTTTATGTCATTTTGTGGGCGCATGCAAGATCAACATCATACGGTGTCAACCGAGACGAAAAATGCCGCCATCAATGAACGAAATCCAAGAAAGCAGATCGCTGGCGAGAGATGTGTGAGACCAAAGAAAAGAAGGGGTGGGCGCATGGAGGGGACCAACGAAAAAAAAGGAGAAACAGAAAGCAAAGCGGTGTAATGAGGGGCAGTGTACAGTGATTAGTACAAATCATCTAAGTAAGAGAAGAAAAAAAGGTCTAGCCTTTTTGCGTAAAATGTCCCATGTGATGGTGTTATGCGGGTGATGTACTTAGCAGTCCACTCGGTCTGGCCTTCCACCTACCGAGTGGTCGTGAGAGGGATAATGATCAGCGAACAAAGGGGAGTGGCAGATAGATAGCGCAGCAACAGTGGGAAAGAGTGGTGCAGAGGGGTATCGCAGCGGACCCGAAAATATCCAACCAGGTGTTTATTCTCCACCTCATGTCCATCAATGCAACGTGCCGGCTGATCAGTCGACGGGCAATAAGAAACTCGCCAACGCCCAACCCACTTCGCCCGTCTCGTACCCACCACCCTTGCCCCTCGCTCGCACGAGAAGCAGACAGTCTTCCCCGTCATCCACGTAGAGCGGCAAGTCGACGTGCGTCGAAGGGTGCCCGTATTCGCGCAAGACGTCAAACGAGTCGCCATAAGCGAGTTGGAAGAACGGAAGCCCGCGATAAGAAACGCCAGTGGGTGGAAGGCAGGGATGAATCGCTCGCGTGGTGTATAGCGCACGAGTTGCAGAAAGCGTAGGCGATGGACGCGTCTGGTGTGCGGAACCATTAGTGGAATGTGGTTGGGCGGGGTGAGAAGGAGAGTATGGTGGCAGAGGTGCATCTACAGAGTGGTATGATGGTGCGAGGGAGGAGGGTGCACCGAGAGACTTGACGGAAGAAGATCGTCGACGGTGATGGGTGGGCCGAAACGTGTCGGTAAGTTTACTTTTGAGACTCGATCGTCGCTGAGTTCGTCCTCTATATTCTGAATCTAGTTCCGCGGAATCAAACATATCCAGTGACAGCGGTGACGGCGGGTAGTGGTTCTCAAAATCGACAAAGACTTGCGATGATTGCGATGACGTCGTTCGCAGAGGCGAGATCGTGGGGTTACTCTTCATACGTGTGGGGCCGTTGTTGCCTCCGCCGTTCGGTTGCGAAAAGTTGGGTTTTAGGCGAGGCACCGGTGGTTCATCCTCCGTTCGGCTATTTCGGCTGGACTTGCCAGTCGACTTGGACGACTTGCCAGACCGGAGGGACTCATCGGACGTTCGGCGCTGCACTTGTTGGGTGTGGGAGCTACTTCCACTCCGTCTGCGGTTGGAAGGTATGGTATCAGTCGACGACTGAGGTTGGTGATTATGTCGTTTGTGAGAAGAGGGCGTCGGTGGTGCCTGATGGCTGTATGGACGCCCAAGTTCAGGCGTCGCCGCTCCCTGGACCGCCGGAGGGGGCGCAGTTGCTCTCCTCGTAGGTCGATCCCTCCCATTAGTCTCTCGTGTACTCTCCTTCTCTTTCTCAATCCGCACAGCCAGATCCCGCAGCTCCCGCTCCCGTTCCGCCCACCACTTTTCTTTATGCGTGACCCTCATCATCGACAGTCGCACCTCGACCTCGCCCCATCTCTCCCACCACACCCGTAACGTCTCTTCAGCCCCACGGCACCTCTCTCCTTCCACTCTAAGCGCATCCCACAGCTCGGCCCATCTTTCTCCGACGGAAGTGTAAAACGCCGCTTGTTGCTCTGCGATCATACGCACCGCAAACCCCATCGCTTTGTCCATCCCCCGTATGAGGACAGGTAACTCAGCCGACAGCGCCGAGCGCAACGCGAGGTAAGACTGCGATGCCTTGAGAAGCGTTGCTGCGGGTCGGCGGGATTTAGACGGCGCATGGGGCGTGTGAAGGAGGGCAACGTGGAGTGGTTCTAGTGAATGCATCGCATGGAGAAGCTTCGTTGGAGGTTCCATCATCGCCTTCAGGTCACAGAGAAGGGGAATGAAGGCCTTTTGCAGCTCTTGTTCGAGGTCCGTGCAGAGCCCTGGAAGGCTAGCCAGTAACAGGGTAAAGGCGTCATACGCTTCTGAGCGTCCCTCCGCTTCGGACTCGTTGCCAGTCCTGGAAGTGTCCAGAACGGACGGTGACGGGGTGAGCCCGAGAACCGCACCAAACGTAATACCCCATTGCCATAATGCAACCAAGGCCTGGCGCATGCTAAGTCGCCATTCCTTGACGTCTTTGGCAAGCTTGTCCAAGAACGCCGCATATTTCTGCAGCTCGCCTTCTAATCGCGCCACCTCGGCGGCTTCGGCGGTATCAGAGGGGTTCTCTACGATGTCCTTGGCCTTTGGCGCGCGAAGAGACTTCATCCGATTTAGATGCGCAGAAGCGGCAGCACCCATACCGACATTGACGCTGCCGTTGCCTTTCTTCGACTTGCCCGTTCCGTTGGCGTTGGGAATGGGAGCACCACCGAGGACCTCGCGTACGACTTCCCAACGTCGACGGTCCTCGTTGACGCTTCGTGCCACTTCTTCCATTCGTGAGCGTGCTTTTACGAGCGCAGGACGGTCGCCGTGGGAGTCGGGAGTGGCGTCTATGATGGCGCCAAGGAGAAGCGAATACTTGAGAAGCCGCTGCACGGGCTTGATGAGAAGGGACGGAAGATCCCAAGCATGCGTCAGTGAAGACGCTAGGGTTCGGGTGTGGGAAAGGTAGGTGGAGAGCGCATGCGAGGAAGGCAGGGCATTGAGATGAGCGAGGGCGGTCGGATGACGAGTAATGTACGTCTTATAGGGAGGTTCGAGGGCTGGGATCTGGAAAGGCGTGAACAGCAGTAGGGCGGACAACGTGTACACTTACGATTTCGAGGAATAATGCACCAACTCTATCTTCGCCACTCCCGCCGTCGAGTGCGCTACCAAGTGCTTCCTCCAAGCGGTCGACAAAGTGATCCGAGAACATGGCCAGATCACCGATGTTTCCAAATATAATGTGCACATCGTTGCGGGTCATCGGGGGACCAAGCTGTGAAGAAGCTGTAGAAGAGTCGGAAGCGGTGGAGACCGTTCGCGACGACGAGGCCGACCTAGACCCGGGCGAGAAGGATGGTGGGCTAGGCGTGCCACTTGTATTGAAGGGAGCCGGTTGCCCTGCGACGCGGAGCACGTTAGAGGATCAGCATAGGCCATAATGAAAGGGATGACCTGCCTAGAGCAAGTGGGATATGTATATCGCGGATCAATGCGAGATCTGATGCGTATGCACGTTCTGAAGAAAGGAGCTCGCGCAGGGCGTGAACTCTCTTTGTCATGACGGTCGGTTGATTGGGTGTAGTAGGTCTTGCTGGGGCTGGACATGCTGGAATGTCGAGGGTGAGGCTGTCCGTAGAAGACGGCTGGGATAGGTCTGGATCATAGTCTTCTTCGTCTATCTCGTCGCTGTAGTCGAGGGTGAGCTCGTCGTCGTGGTCGGGCGGAAGAGGCAACGCCTTGTCGTGGAGGGTCTCCGCCTCTAAGGTGGCAAGGAGGGCCGTGAGAGACCCTCCAAAGCTCTCGCGAAGGGAGGGCATCAGGATTAGCTGGGAGTCGTCGTCTACGCTGGAGGGGGGTGCGATGTCGTCGATGGCAGGTTCAAAGGTGGTTGCTTGAGGTGTAGTTCCGAGAAGAGTTGGAGGAGCTGGCTGGCAACGAGGACAAGGGCGGAGCGGGGAGCGAGGAGGGATGGCAGGCGGGCTAGTGGTCGTCGTCCCGTTGGGTCCGGTGTCGGTAGTGCTATAACGTTCTGCGTCTGCTCCGTTCGACTTGAGATTGAGTAGTGACTGAGGGGGTCTGTAATTTGGAGGCGCACACAGGATGCCCACGCGGCGACTAGACCGAGCCTCGTGTTGATCTTCACGGAGTCCTGCCGTTCCCGCTCCTTCTCCACCTGGCTGTTTTTCTGCACAGTTGTTCGATTCCTGGGTTGCCGATTCGCCAGCCACCAAGTTGTGGCTCCCTCCGCCCTCCTTGCCCGCCGAACCCTCGCTCGCGTCACCCGGATCCACGGCTTCGCGGTCTTTTTCATGACACGCCTCATCCACCCCTTGGCTGCCCACGAGCCTCATGGCAGACCCCAAACCTAAATCTCCGCAAACATCGAGGCCAGGGCTCGTGTCCGCTGTCGCAGATTCCGCTCGCTCGTCGTCAGGCAGCAATTCCGGCATTCTACTTTTCTATCGGTTGATTGCACTTCAAGTTATCAGATGTGATCAGTGGAAAACTGGTTCCGGCCGAATGTAACGCCTTGGGGACCTTGTTCCAAAATAATGTCGAAGGGTCCAGCGATGGCTGGTCCGTGGCACACCCCGTTCCGATCACGAATGTGGACCTATTACCGAAGAGTCACAAAGTGTCTCAAGAAACAACGTTGAGGCCTCGCACCTCGCGTTCCTTGCTGATTGGCTCCGGGAGTTGCCGCAGCGAGTTATGGACAGAGCCCTCGAGCGAAGTTGGCGAGTTCTATTCGGGTTAGCGTAGCGAACGTGGGGCACGGACGGGCTGTGAGACAAGCATGCTGAATATAGTTTGTCGACGACGTACCTCGCTTCAGGATGCCGTAGTACGAGTAATGGTACGTTGGTGGACGGTGGTTCTGCGATGCGCGTACGGGTTGATGATGATAGCGGAACTGAAGTGTAGCGACGGAGATAAGTCCACGACGCGAGGCGAGACTGTCGTCGACACGAAAACTGGCCCCGGTTTCTCCCTTGTCTCGGCGCCTTGTGAGCCTGTCGCGGTCTTGTGGCAACCCGGGGTCGCGACGGGGGGGAGTTGTCGAGGTGGGGGGAAGATGAAGAGGAGGAGCAGAGAGATGAAGGGGAACTTTCTTCTGTACGTACATGGCTTGAATCCGCCCCAGACCGCCGGAAATCCTCCTGACAAGTTTCACCACGGGTGACGCTTGCCGAGACGGAACGACCGTCATAAACTGGCAACCATCCACTTCATTTAACCATCTCCCTTGCGCCGTCAATTGACACCAGCTGCGCCATCCGTCCCCAAGGCGAGCCGGATCCCTTTTTGCGTCGACCATTGCCAGCTTGGGCGATTGACGAGCCTACAACGAATCGCTGACAATTCGGGCGAATACATGCCGGACATCTCAAGCGAGCACACATGAATTGTCCTCTGACGACGGGACTCACGGTATGACGTGGGATCCGAGGACTTGAGGCGCCTTTGCCCCGCACCAGCGCGCAAATGAAACACTTTGACTCAGTTCCAATCATATATATGTATTCAAGCTGGGGTAGTCCCCCCTCCGAAGATATAGGACATGACATGACATGACGCGACATGACGCGACGACGACCTCGAACGGACTTGAGAAATCGGGCTCAAAGGGCACGGTAAGCGACGCTGCGACTTCATTTCGAACCCACTTTATGAAGTCATATACCCAAGTGAACTCGGGGACCTCAAAAGGGGCAAATCGGCTGTCAGCGCGTGATCACCGTAGTTACCTACATTGTGGCAACCAGGTTCTCCCAACATAATCATACCGTTTTCGACAAACGAGAAGAGGCTTGGTAATCGGCGCACGAGGACCCGAATAACCTAAAGGCAAAGTATGCCACACCGGAACGAGAACGTGCACACTCCGCTCACGTTCGCTGGGTGTATACGGGAACGGACGTTTCGTGATCCGAGGTCCAGTCCAAGCATAGAGAAGCCTGGGTGCGCCCAGAACAGGTCAAGGGACCCGGTTGTTGGATGTATGGTTACTTGCAATACTTTTCGGCGCGCGGTTTTCCAGAAAATCTTAAACCATCATTGCGCTCGCCCCTCACTTGAGTGTGAGGAGCGAGCATTACTGGATCCTCGAGCTTGGCGAGAAATTCAGGTCCTCCGCTCGTCCGGTTGAGGAGTCCTGGCGCCAGATCCGATGGTCATTCTAGTAGGTGCCGTGCCTCGTAGTAGCGCCGATGGGCCTTCTCTTCAGAGTAGGGACGTGTTAAGCGGGAATCAGTCTGGGCAGTCGAGTAAGTTGTAATCAAAAAGGAAAATGAGTATAAAAAGAAGAGGTCGTACCAGGGTTCGAACCTGGGTTTCGGGAAATCAAGTTCTATCTTCAAAATCCCGAGTGATAACCACTACACTATACGACCATTGGGTAACGATTGACATGAGGGAATCATTATCAGCGTCATCATCGATGAATCAAAATACCATCATGCATCGTCCTTGACGCTCTAAACGCCATGAATGATGCCGTCAGCGACTCCAGGCCACTGTCACCTACAAGTAGGAAGTCGCACTTACCGCTTTGACCATCTCCGTGACACTCTCATCTTGTGCTACCTTGTATCCCGTTCGCTCCGCCCAAATCGACTTGCTCATTCAGGTGACCGTAAGTCCTGGAAATCACCGAGCGCAGTGTTCTCGTCCAACATGGGGCGGGCACTAACATCAGGTGAGCGACTGATTCAAGCCCCGATCCCGTCTCCCTCACCCAACCCAGCATGTTCCCGGAACACCTTTGGGCGGCGTTCCGGTTCGCATGGGAGGACGTCGACGCGCTCCGTTTTTACGCCAGACTCTTTCACTCAACCTTGTCGACGAGCTCAACATTCTCTCGCGCGGTGGGCGGTTCTCAGACAGAGGCTCGCCGACACGAGTCTCGAGCACGACGCGGATCCGAGTCTACACGAACGCAACCACGAGGCCCACCAAGCCTCCGCGCGGTGCCCGCCCAAGTGGAGATATGAACCGACGTCCGCCCCGCTGGCGGATCCATACCCTTTGCCGCATATATCCCCCCGCCCGCAGTACCCGCATCGCGCATGACGTCCCATATCCAGGTGCATCATCATCACGTCGGGTTTGGGGCGTGCCTGGCGCTTACCCGCGATTGCTTATTCTAGGTGCGGAGGCGGTGTCGACGTCCCCGTCGTCGGTAGCGCTTTATCTCCTTTTGTGGGTGCTTGTCTGGGTTGTCGTCGTGTTGCATTCGGGGGCGCCGTCGGAGTCCCGAGCCATGTCCCAAAGGTGGCTGTGGACTCGACGTCCGATTCGGGTCAACCCTTGCTTTGAGATCCATCCAGAACACACGAGCCTCGAGCCTCGGTCGCAGATACATACGTTGCTCGTTGGACCAGGCACCAGGTATCAACGTCCGCGATTGGCGCAACGAAGCTTTGATGCCATGGACCCTATCCCGCTCGTGCGCTCGATTGGGAGCCAAGGCACGCTGTCGCTTTCTTGATCTGACTTTCCCATTTGGCGTATTGGGCCCTGTGGATCACGGCTCGGATGTAGTGACTATCGAACGACGATCTGAGGACGACCCTTAACCGTCGATGGTTGACCCAAGCTGCTCACATCAGGACCGAACTGCCAGCTGCGACTCTGAACGGTATACATTAAAAGTTGATGACGTGGCCGTCAAGGATCCCCATGCAGATGCGACTCCGGGCCTCGTATGCGGAGCTGAGATCGGCTCAACGTTACCATCGGTGGCGTCTAGCAACGCGGAACGCAAAATGGAGCGAGAGGACATGACTTGCGACGGTGATGAAAATGCAAGCGAGGACGGATTCGACGGAATGAGTGCCATTGGCATGCAAAACGCAAGTAGTGTTGAACATTCGTGGAGAAGCCCCAACATATTTTGCGACGAGGGTGCCGGCCTTGGTTCCCGTTGGACAGCAATTTGGTGCCAGGCCTTCGAGTTCGCGG
This sequence comes from Afroboletus lepidellus, assembly GCA_038094355.1. Taxonomy (NCBI): domain Eukaryota; kingdom Fungi; phylum Basidiomycota; class Agaricomycetes; order Boletales; family Boletaceae; genus Afroboletus; species Afroboletus lepidellus. Next base: position 1,667 of record JBBPUA010000731.1, on the reverse strand, counting down.
GAGACTGATGACTGGCGAAGCTCGCACGTAGCGCCAAAACATTACCCCGTTGACAATGTCGTCGAGGTTTATCGATACCTCCTTTGAACATGAATTTCCCGCCTCCTCATCGCTTTGTCAGGTGCACAACACTGGTTTGAATTCCCGTCTCGCTTGAATAAAGATATTG
>JBBPUA010000730.1:0-13026 GCA_038094355.1 Afroboletus lepidellus | reverse complement strand
CGCCACCACCACCGCCACCACCAGTACCAACGTCAGGGGCCGATCCCACGAACACAACATTAGCTGCTTTAGGTAGGCACTAGGACTAATTTCCGTCGATCGACGTGTTCATTCCTTTCTAGAATACAGCGCCCAACAATCACATTCGGCGCAGTCTTGGCAGAATACGTTAAATGTCTACTACCAAGACCCATCTTATAGTCAGCAGTACCAGTCCGACACAGATCCCACTTCTTGGCAAGCAGCTGATTACTACTATGGGGAATTCGGCGACTCGGAGGATCCTCAGTGCTAAAAGATTTTTTCTACACTCCATTTCTTTCTCCTTCAACGTTGTAGCAATAGTACGTTTCTCCTGTATATTTATCTTATTGTAGATACTGTAGCATGAATGGAAAGTAGTCACCGAACGCACGAATATGGTAAATTAAATGCGATCAACCTCCGAGACCAAGAACTGGCGGTGCCTCAGTCCGTCGTCCCATTTTGAGCCATAGCAAGCCTGGCACGAATCGTTTACCTTGGCATGCGGTCTCGCACCGTGCGGTCAGGATTCAGGAAGGACCTGAAAGGCCAAGTTCGGACCCCTCATACTACAGCCAATCTACGAGCGCTCTCATCAAGATTGAACTAAAATTACCGTCATATCAAGTTGTTGGCCACGTTTTCGAGGACGGTCCGGCCGCCATGTATGAGACTCCCGACTCCTGGAGATGGAAACGCGATGCATCCCTCGAGTGGTGAGTGAACCTCGAGCAGTTCACAGTGGGTGAACAGACAATCTTCCCTAATCTTGATGCTAGCGTTTCGGGATTCTGAGATGATTTCTTTACGAAACTTTTTTTTTCTTGATTTGGAGGGAATAATTTCGACTATGGAAGTGGACTCACACTGGTATGGTCGGTGGCTATGACCGGAGATTTATGTGAGAGGGTCTGTTTTTATCTCACCAGTGTCGATCCAGTGTCCCGTACAAGTACAATAAATCCATTGCGGTTTGGGCTCCATGACACCCCTGCTTGATCGGAACGCTATACACACAATTTTCAAGAAGCCTGAGGTACTACACGGTATTTTTTCTCTGCATGATGGCGCTCCTAGTGCTTTACGTACCCATGATTTCAGACCCAGAATAATGCTCGGAAAAGGGCTTTTGGAAGAAATTGCCCGAACATCACAAATTCAGGCCAGGTTGAAGATTTCGCGGGATGTAGAGGTAGGTTTGTGACGTTAGTTTTGTTCCTGACTGCAATGCGATAAGGTCAATCAACGTTTTCGATTTGAGCATCCATCGATCGTATCCGAATCTCGAACCATTAGCCTTTCCAGAGGCTGCCGTCTCTGGAGCACAAATTCTGATGACGGTTGCCAAGTATTTCGGAATAGCCGTCTCTTTCTTTCGGCGCCTGGAGAAAAAAATATTGAGTAGGCAGTGCGATGTTTGCTTTCGACAGCCATCCCGTTACCATAAAACTGACGCCCACCCTGGAAGGTATAAGACTCGTTTTACTCAGACTCATCAAATGGGAATAAGATGGTGCAACGCACAAGTCGTCATTCACCGCCCAGAGAACCCTTATCCCCACCTCCCTTGTCCCCTTCACCTCCCCCTGCATTGCGCCAGGACAAAGTCCTTTCACAGAGAGAGTACCGTGAACGGGAGTGTGAGAGTTTCAATATGCTTCGAGATGTCATTAGGATCCTTACCGGGGAAGAGCTCCGGACACGACATGAGATCCTGAGGAAAGGTGAATACTATTATATGCAATCAAAAAGATTTACTCTGATATTTTTACGGGAAGCAATTGAACTACTTTCTACATTAGGGATTCAGAATCACAGCGAGGGTCCAGCCGGTGCCCTGCCTACGCATGAAGCACTCACTTCGCCCGAACAATTTGAAAATACGTTGCATCAATTTGGTAGGTAGACCGGAGGACACTTTATCGAGATCTCACAGTTTTTATAGACTATGCCGCCCGAAACATACAAAGTTCAGGTTGGCACTGGCAGTGTGATGCGGCGCTTGATTCTGGAACTCTTCATAATGCTTCCCACCACGGTCCGCACCACTCTAGCGAGGAGTACACCACAGACTCTACCTTTGACCAACCAAATTCTCCTGGATCCGGCGCGCATTCAGTCGGTTACCATCAATTCAGTAATCAATTTTGATCATGTCTCTTTTGTTTCTCACACATTCGTCTCGTTACAGTCCCACATAAAAGGCTTCATCTACGTAGCGTGAACACTAAGTATTAGAATGAATGGATTTGATGACCAGCCTGAATGCAGTTATGAGTCACATTCAGTAGTGCGATTTTTAGACCTATCAGTTTCTAGTCAGAGAATGCTGGACAAATGTATATAAGTACACCGTGAGCGTCATTCCTACTAGTGGCAGATTACTTGCATGTATGTCACACTCACTGGCACGCCAATCCATATCGGTGAGCTACCCTTGACATCATAGCATGGTAAGGATGGAGTAAAAATTTCCTATCCACAATTCGGTGCAGGACGTGAGCCCACTCGCACGGAAGTTGTCGAAATGTTGGCTACCTAAGACTTTCAAGTGCTCCCTGATACAGACCATAGTACTTGTGGCGACCTACCGTCACGGTGACAATGGTTATTTTCTCGAGTGCTATTATTTCTGCGTTTTCGAGCCAGATTTATTTTGCTGAATGGCCAGATCTTCAGGTTTTCAAAGCCGGAGCTCACTGCATGTGGGCTAATTACATAATTCGTGTGCGTCATAGCTGTGGGAGTCGGAGATGGCTGATTTTCTGATCCTCCTGATCCGAATAGCAGAGCATCCTACATGTTAGTGAATGCAAAGTACAGCAACCATGCAGCAAACGACATTGCAAGCTTGGCTGCCCACCTCTTCTCCGTGATCGGGGTGTCACACATCATCGAAAAATTTTCCACCCATCATGTGCCCACGAATTCTGTTCGAAAAGAGTAAGAGGCCCTGGGTGCCGAACAACGTTTGAGATGGAAAGTTCCGAGACAAAGAATACGAATACATAGTGAGTGTTTCAAATTCGAGAAGTTGGAGATTGCGCCTGATACAGACGTTGCAACAGGTTGGTCTGTATGACGTTACTTACTATGTTGTTGATCACCTTTACGTCGGTCTATCTCTTCTGCCCTCGAGTCATCAATCATGTCTGATCCTGAAAGTCGAAGCATGTCAGGCACTTGGCTTTCGGCGGAAATCGGTCTGCCAGGTACTTGCGTTGGCATGCCACTAGCCATTAGACGCCTGGAACAGCCCTTCATTCGAGCGCTCGAAGAAAACAAGAACGATAAACAGAGCAATGGACGAGCAGTGCTTATGGACGCCCATTGACACTTACATTTAACCCGGGCACCGTGTGTCAACTCGATGGACCACTATCCGGGGACGACAAGATGTGGCACAGTGGAAATCAACCTTCTCCAACAGGTCCACCCCCATCTCTACCCCCTCCGACCCGTCAAAACAAAGTCCATTCGCAAAGGGAATACCGCGAAAGGGAAGGGGAGAGTTTCAAAATGCTCCGTGATGTCATCAAGATCATCACCGGGGAAGAGCCTCGGACACGGCAAGAGGTGCTGAGAAAAGGTAAGTGCGGTACATATATTATCCCAAACGTCCTAACCTGTGTATTTTTGTGGGAAGCGATCGACCTACTCTTATCCTCGGGGATCGGGAACCATAGTGAAGGTAGCACCCTGACAGCGTACGAAGCACCCCCTCCGATCCCGATGATCGAAGACGCAGCATTAGATCAATTGAGTAAATCAATTAAACGAGAGTTCATCGAGATGCTCATCGGCCTCCAGGTCACTTTGCCCAGACATCTCACCGGACTCAAACGTGGCAGTTTAACACTGGGATTTCTGTAGCGAATCCTCGTTACGGTACCCCTTTTCATGGCAGTCAACAATACCACCCTGCTCCCATGGATTCTACTTTTAACTACTTCAGCTCTCCGGGACCATCGGCGGGACCCTCCAATTACCGTCATTTTAACAGACCATTTTGACTACATTCGCTCATCTTCCTGTCCCTCCACCCTGTAACAGTTACCAGTATGTAGCCTGCTCGTCAACTGACCAGCTATGTAGATTGTCGTATGAGTCGTGCCAAAAATTAGGGTAAGCTGTGCGGTGGATCGTGAAGACTCGCCACATCCTGCATGACGTGAGTTTCGTAAGGAAGGGTTTGCGTCCTAAATTTTCGAATCAGGAGATCTTTTGTTCTTTGCAACCTCGCTAAAACCTTGTTGCCCTTTTCATCCTCTCTGACGAGTTCCACTGGGCTTGGGTCTGATTCGGACCACCAGGAATCGGACCTGTCTCGGGCAGTCCAGAGGCACCACATAACCAAACCGCCTACTGCGAACAAAATAGCGCCCGCTCCAATTTGTGACTTCCTGTCGCTGAAATGGCACCATTGTTCTACAAAGGCTGCGGAGAAAAGATACATGCTGGCCGGTGGGCTCAGCAATGTCGAGGGTCCACAAAATTCAGGACACTCACCCTAACATGAGAAATGCATGCGGCAGGCTATAAATGATGGCGAGCTTCTCAAGACCATGTTTGTCATTCCATGATGCGCGTAAAAATACAGCCTGTTCAAGTCAGAGAACTTGGATGCCAAGGAGGGATGATGTACTAACGGCCTTGAACGGGGTATTCCTTTCGTCTATGCGGCCATGTCCCATAAAGACCAAGCTGAGAATGATGCTCGCCACGCTTACTACAAGTGACGAGTAGGTAAGGAATTGCGGAGTTGCAGTCCCTGAGTTATTGGCAGACAGAACCTGAAGAAAGCCCACGTTGGCGTTCAGGAGCACCGTCGCCTAGAACATGTCTGACTATTTTTTCCTGGAATGAATTTGGGTCTGCTTACCAACACACTGGTTTCCTGTAGTTGTGAGTTCAGCTTTTTCACAAACTTGTTCCACTTTTCTTTGTATGCGATGCCGTCGACAAAGATTCCATGCAACAAGTGCACGTTGTCCATCGGTACCCAAAATAACAGGGGCGCAGTGATCTTCATGGAAAGCGAAGGGCGGTACTTCCATCCATCAACACGTTGGTCAGAATTAAGGCGCGCACATTCTTCCCCATGATAGCTTAGAAAGTAGTTTTCAACTGCAATTGTGAGGGGAAGACATTGAAGAGCGTGATATGACATACAGAATATGCGCATAATTCGACCTAAAAGCATGAGTAAGCGTTCCGTGACGGAGTGGGATGGTTTGCAGTACCTAGAATAACCGCGCTGTACCTGCCCGCCCTTTCAGCTGAGTAAATAAGAGGTAAGCGGGTGTATACTACTGTAAGTACAACATACGATGGATTTGCTCAACAAGAGAGGAGTACTCCTTCAGCTCCTTGGCATTTAGAGGGCAAGATGACCTGGTCGATGTTAAATGGTCTGCAGCCCAATTGTTCGGCACAAGCACAATGGTGGGTAACAAACACTCACCACATGTAGCATGAAGAAGCATATCCACAACTTCATCTTTCAGGTCTTGGGTAACCTCACAAAAGTCCGGGTAGTGGTCCCAGTGACTCCTGGAGTCGCGTTACTTAAGTCATCAGGCTATCATATATGGACGACTGCCATTGTATGCATCAGATTCATCGGTATCTTGCAGCGCGGGGAGCACGTACACGGCAAACCAATACTGGGCCTGGATACCAAGCCCTAACGGATTTAAACTTGGTGAGCTTCCAAAGTCGCAGGGAGACGGAGTGCTCACCTTTGTGGGGACGCGAGAGAATACCCACACAATCCCCGAAAATCTCACACCCATCCCATTCATCCAGCCAGAAAAGACTCCTGGTTGGCTGGTTCACGAAATAATAACAACACATCACACCTAGCTCGTCTACTTTGGGTTCCAACACCAGTTGAACTTCGTCGACCTTGATGGATTCAGAGAGATGCTGTTGCTCTATCTCTGCTTCTAGCTCAGTAAATAAGAAATTCCTAAAGTGTTCAATATCCCCATGTATTTCTTCGTCGCATATGTCCACGTCCGTGAATGTTTTCTAATGGATTGCACTTGAGATAATAAAATAAGGCTAACATACGCGTATACTGACCGATTGGAGATGTACGAAATAAAGAGCACCTTCTGGATGTCGGTAGGCTCTCCACCCATCAGGGATATTATCTCTGTCGATACAGATTAATGTAAAGTATTCCAGAAAAGAAGTAGTTGGACGAACGGCGTCTCAGGATACTGATAGGTCATTGCTTCAACATAGTAATCATGTTCAGTTGGTGATCTATACGCCATATAAATCCGGACTTCGTCAAACATTTCGTGCATCTTACCTAGTCTTGCGAGATTGATATCGAAGCAGACCACTGACTGACATTGGGCGAAAACGAAGGCTATTGTTGGGCTCCTCAGGTCGACATTCATAAGGAAGTGGTGGAGCGATCAAGCCAGACGGTTCGGCCGTTGTCAAAGCAGGTGTATTTCGGCCAGGAGTAGGAGTACGAGCGCGCCCAACTGGGCCTTGATGCCGTCGATATGAAGCACGCCCAGTCGAAATTCTCGACCCCACTGATGTCGGTGTTCTACTCCGACAAAATTCCAACCTAGAATGGAGGTATGGCGTCCCAGGCAACGAATCCGGCATAACATCAATTGACCGATGCAGTAAATTTGGAGGGCCCGATTGTTGTGAAATTGCATCTGAGCTCTGGCGATGGTCATGATGGATTTGAAGCATGGTACTAGAAGTTGACGGAAGAATGGGATCTGGAGTCACTTGGGACGCATCACGATCGATCTTATCTGGTTCGTCGCAAAGAGAAGTCTGGCTACCAGGCATCCATGATATACAGTCTCGCGAAGAACGCTTTGCTGGAGCCGGAGGGAGGAGGTGGTTACCCGACGGACTTCTTGCATTCAAGTTCATGGGAGAATGCCAATCACGGTCGTGAGAAGGCTCGAGAGATCTGGGTGCACTCATGGCACAGATGACGCCGCTATCTAGAGTGGACGAAGACCTACGGGATTCTTGAAAATGGCGAAGGGTGTCACTGCGAGGTATTGTGCATGTCCAACGACGAAAGAAGATGAAGAACATCAACAGGCGATTTACAAGCCTGGAGGGTGGTAGCCGGCGGATGGTCGCCAGGAGCTTCACAAGACGCCTGAGTAAACGAGTCAAAAACTGGCCGAGTGTCGACATATAGACAATGGACAAAGTGGAACAGGAATTTCCCAGAGACCGCCAGTGGGTATGGCGTTAAATGGGGACGGGCGCCAGCGAGGCTGTCCAGTATGCATCCCAATAAATTCAAACCTTATCCACTGGATCCTTATAATATCCACAGCATGTGCCGGATACTCGGATTGGGATGGTTATGATGCAGCACGATGGGTGCAGGTGGACGCCGATGCCACTCGCGAAAACGGAACAGCTGGATGGTCCTACTAGCACTTGCCGGTGGTTGAAGGCGGTTGGAAGAGCGTTGTATGTGGTGACTTGTTCTTTGTCAGCAAGTGTGCAGCGCCGCACAATTTCCTGACTCGGGGTCAGAAGGCCATTCTATTCATGGGTCGACATCATACTCTGCTCACGGTATATTTCTTAAGAGCCGTGTCTACTACTTCTACCATACCAATCACTGCTTCCTCCTCCAGCGTGCGACCAAGTAATTGGAGCCCAACAGGTACTCCAGGAAAAACATCTGGATGGTCTGTTGGATAGCAGGTTCAAACCTGATTAACCTGGCTGAGTGTAGCTCTGACGGGTAACATACAGAGTTTATAAAACGCCTCGTCTTCATGGTTGTGAAAGTCATGAGGGGCGACTGGGAGATCAAGCTTGGGGTCAACAAATGTCACAGGGAAGACAGCACAAGCGTAGTCCATTGCGTTTCCAAGGGTGGTATAGAACGAATCACTGGATGGGTAAGGTGAGACTCGGGGTACGTAGGTCTAAATTTGACCCACTAATTTAACCCGTGTGGACAGGCATTATAAGCCACGGCAGGCGAAATGATAGCATCGACTGGTCTTCCAGTGCTTGTCTTGCTCTTGGTTGCATTCCAGTGGTCTAGATAGGCTTTGCGCAGTGCACGCTTTTCCGTATGGAGCTGCCATAGCTAGGGAGAAGAAGAGGTAAGACGGTGCTATTACTGTATATCACGAACATACCTCCCAGGCGGTCCTGTTCCTCTGGGGCCCAACTAGAGTCTTCACGAGGGAGACCTCCAAGCCAAAGGGGTGTGGATCTGCATCAGGGCTCATCGAAGTGATCAAGGGTTCCCCAGATGCTTCGCAACTTCTGCGATAATCCTCTCCTCCGTCAGAGACCAGGATAGTTTGCTTTATTTTAGATATTAGACAAGACTCCGATCATGTGTCTTGTGCTTACTGCATTCTTGTAAATCTCAACGTGGCCGAGAGGCACCCAGTCAAGAACTAGAACAGTATTTCGAGATTTAAATGATAATCGATAGTGCGGTAAACTTACCCTGGTGTCCTTCCTTCTCCAGTGCCTCTTTGACCATGTTCATTGCTCTGATTAGAGGAGGATGTGGCTTGATCACTTTATTATCCCACAATATTGCAAAGCACATTCCTCTTCCTCTGCCGTGCTCTGTCAGTTGGTATTCTTCCTCGTTCCATGTTTTTCGGATCGAGAGGGGGTCACGATCCCACGGACGGGCATCTATGATCGCCTTTGTAAACAGCTTCAGTGCAGAGATAGAAGTTGCCATCGGCCCGAGCACAGAAGAAATAGATTCTTGGCCCATCAACGTATTCGCAGCGCCATGGTAAGGAAGGCGTTCATACGAGGGTCGAAGTGTGTATAGCCCACAAAAGGCACTGGGGATACGGAGTGACCTACAGTCATTCGATATTTATTAATAACATGGACCTTGATCGCGAGCGGAAACCTTACCCATCTATGTCGGTGCCCACTCCCAAGGGGCTACCTCTCATCGCGAGTAGCGCACCTTCTCCACCGGAGGAGCCACCTGGGGTGAGCTTTCTGTTGTATGGGTTCGTTGTGCGACCAAACACATTATTATGCGTCTCGCCCCACTGTACGGGCGAGCAATGTCAAATGAACTTTCTCATGATCTCATTTGTCGTAACTTCGGAAGTAGACCTTACCATGAGCGTCTGTGGCACATTAGTACGAACAAAGGGCACTGCTCCAAGCTCGTATAGGATTTCCACGAGAACGCAGTCATCCTCTGCAAACTTTCCGATATTACAAGCATATCCTGAGGGGATGATATCAGTCGTCGGTGCAAAAGAGACTTCATAGATCTGTCACCCATGATTGTCTCCAAACCTTTCATCGTAAACTGGTCTTTCAGCGAGATCGGTAAACCGTGCAATGGACCCATGGGCTCCCCACTCTCCACCAGATACCGATCTACTTCTTTCGCCCGATCAAGGGCACGGTCGACAAAGATTTCCGTGAGACAGTTCGTCTGAGTCTATGATTTAATTTGTCCAAATAGACGAGATCCATAGATCGCGGACTCACGAGTTGATGTGCAATAAGGGCACTCTTGAGATATGCGGTCGTGACCTCTAAGCTTGTGTACCCAGAGTTTTTGTCGGCTAGCAAACGGGCCAAGGCAGAGACGTCCTTCGCTCCGAGATGGATGATGTCCAGCTCTCGTGACGATAAAAGGCCACAGTCCTCCGTGACGGAGCGGACGTCCAAAGATATATCCGATGGCACTTTGATTCTCCACTCCTCCGGGATGGACGCATCTTGGGCGGCTTTACGAGCTTTGCACAGAGCGCGCCAGTCAGAAATTTCAGTGTGCGACATTGCAAAGTTGTTCTATGATAGTTGCTGGCAGAAAGATGCGTAGCGCAACTTGAATGATAGTATCCCACTCGGGGATCTCTTCCCTCTTCACATAGACCGGCTAGCCAGCCGGTCGCGCAGATTTACAACAACAGTGTGGGTCTGGTGTCGATAACGTGGAAAAGGCGACTGCGAAGTTCGAACTGGGCGTCCAAAGTTGGAGAAGCAAATAGATCTACATAACCTATTCCCGTCGCCCGTGAGAGAGCGATTAGTGGCAGGACGTATCGAAGGAGGTACTCCACACCATACAAGAAAATAGACACCCTCGTATGACATCATTTACATATTCTACCCAGATCGTATCACAAAGGACGAAACCACCGTAAAATACAGAGTCTATAGCCGGACCTCCAGTACAGATTCTGCAACCGACAAGCACCGACGACGACGACATTATACAATAAAGAGAATATGCATCCGGTCAGCGAAAAAAAAGTGCAAACCTTCTACAAGTGATTCGATGACCCCGATCGTGTTTGGGCATGTAAATCGTCCCCTTTATAGTACAATCTCCACGGTGCGCCGTGAGGTTTAGTGGTGTCGATGTATGACTGAGACGTAGGAAGAGCCAGTCGGAAGCCTTCCAGGTCCGAATCTAACCTTAGCCCATTGGCCAAGCGGAAGCTGTCATGCCGGCTTTCTGGACCCTGTTTCCCAAAGGCAAGGGCATGGATTCGATGGAAGCATGACCATCGAGTAGCTGGAAGAAGAGTTAGATATGAGCGAACAACGAGAAACTCGATAGTCTTGCCTTTCTTATCATTCGGGTTCCCATCCGGGTTCCGCTCCGAGTCGAGGACAATCCTACTGCTATTTACAGGACAGTGTGAGGCAGATTATCAGCGTTGAGAACAACCATATCGCACCTCAGTCGACCGATAGACTCGCTGAAGCTTCTGAATGGTGCACCGTACATCTTCTTCACGTCCGCAGTTGATCCAAGTAACAAAAAGACCACAAAGGCGAGGGTCATGATAGTCCAACGCCGCAATTCAACACTGGCAATCTGGATGTGACCAGTGCGCCATTTCGAAGCGGGCATGTAGACGATCGTGTTGATGTTTGAATGGACGGCTCTCCATCCAGGCCAGGGCGTCACTGGATATGCGGATGCCAACAAGGCAATGGATATTGAAGTTGGGATCAGGCCGTACAGCGTGCTGACAGCACCTATGGCCATCAGACGACGGCTCCACGCAGAGTTCGCTCTTTCCTCTCCCAGTAGCCCACAGTTTCGTCGGAGACTTGCTCGCACGGCAAGCCCTAGGCGCTGAGCGTTAGTTCGTGATCATAAGTGAGTTGAACACGCTACATACAAGCATATCCAGCGGATACTGTACCCGCGAATAACGGGAGGACCCAAACCAAGGGGAAAGAAAGATCGATGGTGTCCACACCAGAAACACATCCAATATCTTCGTAGATGTAGAACCGATATTGTTGAACAACATATTCTGCGAAATGCGGTAAACAAGGCGCAAGAGAGCTGGCACGCTCCTAGGGATACGCACGCAGAGCGATGGACGCGCAAGGAAACACTAGACAGAGTGAGATATCAATTGCCGTATTGAAGGCTTTCTGGCTCGTGGGTTAGCCTGTGCGTCGTGATAGAACTGCGATCATACCTCATGTCTCCTGGGGTCTAAAGTTACAATGAGATACAAACGGCGGTTGATGGCGATACCACTAGCGGCAAGAGCAACATCTACAGTAATAAGAAAATACCCGCCTGGACCGAGCTTGGTACTCATTGTCAAGGTATGATGGGATAGCTTGACGTACAGATGTCACACCAGGCCGGGGCCCAGTTCTCGGTATTTCCATTCCAGCGAATTGCGTTGACAAACTGAACCAGGCATGCAAGTTCGGTCCAAAGGATGAGCATGGACGTCCCCACATTTCCAGAAGCTGTCGCTCGACTGAGATGTCATAACACATCGTGTTGATGAGCTACACACCTAATGCCTTTGGAAGGGGCAATGCGACCAAGAATGTCCCAAGACCAGTGAGGACAACGAATACGACATTGCTAGCACCCTGCATCGTCTCGCCAGGGATTTGATGGAGAGCCCATACAATGAAACGGGTAAACCGTAGGATGGAATATATTTACCACCATCTCTGGGGTGGGACAACCTCGAATTTCCTTGGTTATCTGGCTTGCGACCACAACGGCCTGAAACCGCAAGCGTGGAATAAGCAGAGTCACATCAAGCAGTAACGAGCACGATGTCCCACAGATTGGCACGTGAATTGGATCATATGGCAACACGGGCGAACATCCGCTCCCCGGCTGGTTGGCAGGGTGTGCAATGGAACATGGATGTTATCCGCAGCCGGCTCGTTGGAGTTAAGTCATGTGCAGAGCTGGGAAGCCGTGAGTCCACGCGCTCTGGGACGACATCATGTTCCGAGTCAACAACCGTGAGAATCAGCATCGTATTCTGGACTACCAGTTTGCCTTCTTCCCAGCTCTACCACGACCCGCGAAAACCCATTCTATCTGATCTGCAAGCTTTATCGCCACTCCCAAGTCAGAGGCAAACCTGCGAAATTCGTTATCAAAGCAAGCAAGCCAAAGAGCAAAGCACTCACGACCACACTGCGGCTGGATTCTTCTGGAAGAGTCGACCCACCAGAATGGCGTCCGCTTGTCCCTTGTCCAGTACTTCCTGGGCGATCACACCGTTTGTAATCGTTCCAACAGCCCCTACTACAAGCTTATCCCCAACAGCTTGTTTCACGGCGTGGGCAAACGGGGCCTGATAAGCTGGACCACCTTTGACGATAGCTTTAGGGTGATTCCCGCCGCTGGAAACGTCCAGGAAATCGACGCCATGTTCCGCCAATATACCTGCAAGCCTGACAGTGTCCTCTATTCGCCAAGAGGGCTCGTCTGGTAAGGCCTCCTCCAACCATTCGGTGGCAGAGACTCTGGTGTCGTAAGTCCAAATCGTCAATGCACTAGCAGTGGATCACGTACCTCAGGAACAGAGGCATGTCACTTGGAATGATGTCACGAATGGTATCGACAATTTCCAGAGTCAACCGGGTGCGATTTTCAAAGCTTCCACCATACTCGTCCGTCCGCTTGTTACTCTGAGGACTCAAGAAAGAGAACAGCAAGTATCCATGGGCATTGTGGATCTCGATCAC
>JBBPUA010000729.1:0-13027 GCA_038094355.1 Afroboletus lepidellus | reverse complement strand
CATTCGATCGCAAGAATGTGAATTCGGTGTTTAAGTTTAGATAAATGAGTGATAGCGCGAGGCAGATAAACACAAGACACGATAAAGGGCACGCGCCGCATAACATGACGAATCTGCACCTCTGCATCAATCATCGAGTATCAACGAGTAAAAGTGGAAATCGCGATGATGGCGGAGCAAGTTCGACGGCGGGGACAAATTGGGAGGTCACCGCAGGCACACCATATTTCAGTGCCTCGGTCATTTTGTTACCGCTCTCTGCGGGAATAACTTCGGCTGCCTCGGGTGCAGGCGGGAGAAGGGCCGAGATAAGCATTTGTGTCCTCGAGAGGCATTCCGACGCATTGCGGTCTGCATCATGTTGAAGAGGAGCAGCTAACTAGAACAAAGTTTGGACGTTAGTGGGCTACGCCGCATAAAGTTAGACAAATCTGGCATACGTGCAACTGTAATCGTCCAATTGCGTGTTCCAACGCCGCCATATCTGTGCCTTCCCATTTGGAGGTAAGGTACCGGAGGAATGAAAGGTCATGCAGAACCTGTAGGACGCTCGGACTGTGTCTATCACCTATGCTCTGGGCAAATCCAGCTGAAAATTTGGCGATGATTCTTTGAGAGACGGTCATGAGATAAGTTTGGTGATGATGACTCATGCCCAAGTTATGAATGGATGAAGAAAGCGAATATAGGCATTCCATCATCGGCGGAGATGGGTACTGACACCCAGATCCTATACAAGTATCAGCATAGCCTAGTAGCGAACAAGTAACATACCAGGGTGTGTCTGCCATATCGCTACATTCCGAGCATAATACGACACCATATCTGAAACCACATGTTCCTCCCAATGTAACATGATTCGCTCAAACAACGCGTTTGATTCCTCTCGGAATTCTTGAATAGGACTTGAATACTTCACGCAGCGAATATATCAGTAACTCACTGGCCGCTACGTCATGGGCACATCCGACATCGCAGACGAAAGATGAAGCGGAGAGCTCTTTTGCTATGTGAGCATAAAAAATAAGTCTGCCCATAGCTTGACTGATGTCTTTGGAAAGGGTTCAGGTTGAGGCATGTTATAAGACAGTCAACTTACCACGACTAGCCATGAGCTCCTCGGAAGAAGTTTCAATTGCTGACGCCACTCTACCGCACAATGCTTGCGCTTCCGGACGGTATGTTTCTGTAAGGTCGGCGACCAACCTGCTGTAGAGAGGAAGTATGATAATTGGGCTCGCGGCTGTCACGACGTACTGGCTGCTTTCACCATCTGCGAACATTCTCGACAGATCCGTCTGCACTGAAGCAGCGGCATTTTCCAGGATTACCAGAGCTTTGTGCAGCTGCGGGGCCCTCCCTCCGAGTCGCTGTGTTAGTGTAATTTTGTACGCGTAAAAATCAGGACTCGGGGATGAAGGCCCAGCTTTGAATGAAGGCTGTAGGGTTGGTGGAGAATGGTACAAGCTGCAACGAGGGGAAAATATGTCTGGACGACGTGAGTGTTAAATCATCGAGGTATTCTAGATGGCTTTCGCACCCTCACTGGCGGGTCCTGGACACTTGAGTGCTCGCAGGAACTCTTTCTCTGCACGCGCAAGCACTGCATTCCAGATGCCCATGATACGTGTACTAAATACATCGTCCAGGAGTGCGGCGAAGTCGGCTAGTTCAGCTGCTTCAAGGCCCGAATGTACCACCCACTTCCGCAGGGATGATCGAACCATCCAAACGGCACTCACTGCGTTGAGCGATGAAAGCCACTTGGTGAACACCCCACGGAGACTCGCCAGTGATTGACCGAACCAATTGCCTAGTTTATCATGCAACACTTCCTGAGGAAGTGAAGACGAAACTGATGACAGGTCAACAAAGGGTCGGTATGCTCGAATGTTCGCAGGTAGGAGAGAAACATAAGTAGAAGAGGGAAGCGAATTCAAAACAGCTTGGGCGTTGAGAAGTAACTCAGCAGGAAGGTCTACTGGGGCTATATGTGAAGGTTCCGACTGCATGTGGTTCAGCACGGCCATCGCGAGAGAACCTGCCGAGCGAGAGATCCCAAAGACAGCGCGTGCCGTGCTAAGAGTCCGTGAAATTGCGTCCAAAGTTGTTCTTGTCAGATTCTTGACAACCGTTGCAGCGGTCTTTGTGGAGAGTTTGGTTGCACCATCGGAAATTCCAACCTCTAGAAGACTACCATTGACCAGCGTACCATTCCTGAGTTCAGCGATATCAAAGTTTTTGGTAAGCAGAGTATTCAGAGTTCGTGTCCGCTGGGAAAGGTAAATCGTCAAAGTTTCCGCAAGTGGTCTGGAGTCAAGAATATGCAATGTCAAAAGAGTGGCGCATGTTTCCTGAAACAGACGACGTCAGAGTCTGAAGGAAAGTAGAATGAATAGACGAACATCGCAAGTTTTATTACACGACCTCAGTGACAACGTGGCCCTGTGTATGATCTGAGTACGGAAATGGGATACAGTCTCCCATTGTCGCTGGATCAAAGGGAACTGTTCCTGTAGTAAAACATGTCAGGATATGTTTTGGGCTGGGCTTTGCAGCTGACCACTACATCAATGCCGCATTGCGTCCAACTCTCATCATCCTTGGCATCATCACGAATCAAAGCGCGATGGACGACACGAGCAAGAAGGAACAACCAAGCAGCTTGAAAAAACTTTTCGCGTTCAATCAGACGCCACAGATGTTCTGGTGCATCCAGAAGTAGCTTTACGTGTGCAGAAAGCACTTGCAGCACCTGCAAATGCGAATCTAGGCACTAGCAATGTTAAGACAAGAAGGGAAGCGGTCGCATCAACTCACCGCCTTTGCCGCTTTGTAATACATGGTTCTGTATGCTAGGCACCCCTTGGGACCGAATCACAGTGGTGGTTTCCTCCAGTGCTTCTTGGACACGCTTAGCAGACGCGGCAATGGATATGATCGAGGAAGAGGCTTGAAGTAGGTCACGGTATCGTTCCCTGCGCTTTCAAAATATCATCAGGGAACAGGGCATTGTCCAAAGACCTCCACGCACCCGACCATGATTCGAAGGTCTTCTTGCTTTGCCTCAGCATCAGCCCTGGACGCGAGGTCGGTAAACAATTCAAGCGTGCACAAGAGACACGTTACCTCAACTGGGCCCGCCTCATTTTGAGTTCTGCTATGGTATGATTTGCAAAGAGCTCATCCGGTGGAATGTCTGTCGCATTGTCGGGCGATTTGCTGGAAGTGAGACTGCCAGACTGTGAAATCGCCCTAGGTAACGTGCCTGCAGGTAGAGAAGGAACAGGTAATACACCAGGAGATCGCAATGGATCCAACTGTGCTTTAGACGAAGCCAAGGAGGCCATCGACATCATGGATGGTCGCTGAACCATGCAATAGTCCTTAGAGGTGTCTAAGAGGTATTGATTACGTAACATCCAATTTTTGGATACAGGCTGAGCTCGCAAGTCCTACGCAACAATATTTAACGCGCGCCTCGGCATGTATACACTATCTTCCCTCGGTTTCATCGCTAGCAATTTCAGTGCCATCTGTCTCAACTGGGCTGGGCTTTCGGTCGGCTGGAGGTGGTGCAGCCGTTCCGAGTGATTGGCGTGATGACTGCGAGGTCGAAGGACCATTTTGGATGGGCGAATTTGTAGCCGAATTAGCTAGTCGCTGATCGAGTGCCTTTAGGGCGAGCGCGCTGCGATTTGAATCAGACATGTCACAACTCCTTAAGAGACCGTTCATACCGTCGCCGCTCTGCCTCTGCCCGAGCACCTCCAGGAAGTTGGCTATACCCAGACTCGATATCATGAGGTACGGTCGTCGGAATCAAATGAAAGCGTGTTGCCACTTTGTAAACAGTGTTCCCAAGGGGCGACAAAGCGGGACTAGAAGCAGTAAATCAGCATACGATGAGATGGGAATTTTATAGACAAAACCCACTGGAGGAAAGGAGGAAACCAACTGGTGAGTGCGAATGTTTCGCTCCTGTCTCCATAGGTATTGATCCCATTGCCAAGGTCCGTGTTGCGCTTATAAAAGCGCAGGTATATCCACGAAACGAACCAGCCGAATTGGATGACAATATACGGGCACTGAAAACCGATGATCACCATGACTGTAGAAAAGGTAAGATATGCCATTGGCAAAGTCTGCAGGTGGATATATATTAACAAAGCCCAAGGAACGCGGAAAATGATACTTGCCTTGACGCGCACTTTGAAAAAGCCGAAGAGCTGTACCTGATGTTCTGGTATCAGTTGCGTGAATGCAACCAATATGCTGGTGAAAAGTGCCATTTGGCCGTGATATTGCATGCCATACCTGACGAAGCTAAGAACATGATCAAGTAAGCGGGCATGAGCTCTTACAAGAACAGGTCCGCGTTCCTGGTGGCGATGAATTCAATCCAATTGAAGGCAAACGCAATGAGATTTGGCATTGTCACGCAGACAATGATAAACTTCAAGGTCTCCACTGTGCCCCATAATCGCTCAAAGTAACGTAACGAGGCTGGTACGACAGCCAGCGTCACGAACAGCTGCAGCATGTAAGCCCATAGGAAGAACGAGGCAGTGGATGCCATACCTCGATGATGCTAACCTCCACTAGTGCCGAGGTGGCAAACGTCCACGGGTAGAAGAGACTAGAACCTGGCACGAGGGTCAGCCATGGTATGTACACGGTTCCTGTGGTCCACCAGATCCAGAGGTACAGGGAGGTGGTGGCAATGGTCGCGGCGACAAAGCCGCGTGTGACTGGAGGTGTTGAAGAGAGATATTGGAGCGGTGTCGATAGAATGGCCATTCCGAAGTTAATGGGACATGGAAATCACTTTGCACAAGCACTGCCCTCTGCAAGCTTGCTTTGCCATGCTCTGCACCCAAACGACTTGTTTGTTTGTGTTTGTTCCCGAGCACCCAAGGGTGTTGTTACGTCAGCACACCTGCCCTCTTTCACTCCGTCATCATCCCCATGGGCGACTACGACATTCGTCCTGGGGGCTCTCTCAAGCTCAAGGGCGGTGTTGCGGAGGGGGGCATCGTCAAGAAGTGCGTCTTTGCTGTTCTTCTCTTTCACAGGCCATGTCTTAGATCATCAGGAAGAAGAAATCCAAGTCAAAATCAAAACTGGACGATGTGAAGGAACGGGATCGCGAACGAGTCAAGGAGCTCCTCTCGAAAGAAGACGCTGGTTCCACTCCAGGTTCCGCATCCGGGAGCAACCGCGCTTCCCCTTCCCTTGCCAACGGAAACGAGAGGAAAACAGATGCCGAGAGGCGGTTCGAGGAAGCACAGCGCCGCAGAGTGGGTCTTGGATTGATGTTCTTTTCCATTCGCTGATCGTATTCTCAGCTGCTCGGCAAGGTAGCCAGGATAGCACACAAGACACACAAGGATCGTGTCAATGAATTCAACTCCAAGCTGGAGGCGCTGAGCGAGCACCATGACATTCCAAAGGTCTGCTTGTGGATCCTGTGGTCCGTGCATGCTCTCACGGCATCTCCACAGGTTGGCCCAGGATAAAACCCGCGTAAATCGCGTCGAGCGTCTCGCCTTTCGAGACGCAAGGTTCCGCGGTGTTCTATTGTACCAGGCTGTGGCAGTTGCTATGTGTTTTGTCCTCGTTTCGCCAATTCGTGTACTTGCGCGTTATACCGGACCAGGAAATGTAAGATATTCGGAAAGCTCCAGGGGTCTCGTATTGTGAAATATTTGTCGTGCTGGCTTTCGATATAAGTAGTTACGGAGGAGCGGCTCATAAGTCCGCGACCTCTCTTGACCCTTTTCCTCCACCTTCCCCTTGGCTGCATCATGTCTGACGAAAAGAAAGGTCATATCTGCCCTCCTTCTGATGCCGGCCGCCCTGCGGATAGATGGGAGTCTCTCTACGTGTATGCCTTTATTTACAAGTTCACCAGTCTGCGCTCCAAGGTTGAGGGGTTGGAAACTCCAATGGAGTGAGTGTCCGTTTACTCGACGTGGTTTCCCTTGCCACAACTCTCGATTTCACTCGATGGCAGTTTCGAAAACGCCCTCTTGATGCCAGGGCCAGACACTATCATGTCCAAGATACTCCAGCAATTTATACTAAATCTGCGTCCCCAAACGCGTAATTTGAGGTATGTATCCCTTTGGTTTCACGCAGACCGTGGGGAACGTTTCGCGATACTGTTAGCGTGGATCAAATATCGTCAACTCTCTCCACCGTCCTTGCGGATACTTTCAAGACCTCAGAGAGGACAGTTTTCTGGGACGATGAACGCGGTGCAAACGTGGACCCCATTGCCACATTGCATGGTGGATTTTTTGCCGCTGATTGGGACCTAAAAGTAGGCGTGTTTTCGTAATCCTGCCAAATAACCCCTAAACGCGTAACAATGTTCCGGAAACAGCTCAAAATTCTACGGCTACTCGTGGACGTGCAGCTGGCGCATTCGACGGAGGTAAAGAACACGATTGATCGCGCGTGGGGCGTGACACTGCACAAGCACAAGAAAAAGGATCTAGTAAATGCCCCACCGGACGCATCAGACGCCAAGAGCCAAGAGAGGCTACAACTCGTTCCACTGGGACAGGATTGTTCAAGGAAACGCTACTGGGTTGCGGATGGTCCGTGTGTCTTTCATTTCGTCGTCTTCGCCCCACATCGTATTTGCGTGTATTTGTTGTGAAGCCGCATTTTTGGGGCCCCTTGATATCCGGCATTAGCCGTCTTTCATGGATTCCCGCTGACTGCCGTTCCAATGTATCTTAGATTCACCGCGGATATATGTGTCGACCAATCCCTGGAAAATCACTGCGACATTCCAGACCATCTCCTCCACACGGGAGGAATACATAGAAGTCATCGAATCGCTCAGAGCAGCTGCCCCTCAATCCAAGAAGAAGAGTAAGATAGAGCTGGCTCACTTGACATTGATCGAAGCGCTCGAAAGCCGTCTGGATATTATAAGTGCTGAACTAGCGGTAAGTCGGTCACTCTGTAGATAGAAGGAGGTTGAGAGTGAAAGGAGCACACACGTCCTGATCGCTGACTTGATGTACAGCGTGTACAAAGAGTCCGCCGAAAGATTGAACAAAAGCAGTTCCTCATGGCTCAGGCCGAGATCAGGGAGACACGAACACGACGCCAGATCCGGCGTCCAGACTACGTGTACAACGACGTGGATAGCGGGGAGGTAGGTTACTCACCTGAGTTCACACCGACCTCGTTTCTGATTTACCAAGGAGGATGCAGACGAGTACAAGTTTGAGGATGAGAATGACGACGACGACGACCCTTTCGACCAAGATGATTTCCTTGGTTTTCGCCCGGAAACGCGGGGCAGACGTCGAGTAGCTGGCGTACCTCCACAGAGGAGGTCTACGAGAGTCACAAGAGGTAAACGTGGCTCTCCTGATATTTTGGTCCATGAATGGCGGGGAGAACGACGGTCGGCCCGGCTAGGCGCTCCGGATGACATGCAACTGGACCGCCCACAGAAGCGTGCTCGGACGGAGGATAGTACGACAAGCTCAGGGTCCATGGGGTTGCCTGAATACGAAGCAGCAACTTTGGAGAGCGAGCAGAAGGCGAAAATCGAAGGCGCCGCCCCGACGAAGCCCAACGAAGTCTCTATGGAGCAAGTTAATGGGAAGAAGAAAAGCAAGTTTTGGTACTATGCGGTAGAGCCAGTTGCCGGACCTGCTCGGTCATCTACACGCGATAGCAATTTTTTGACGACTGCAAACAGCAACGGGCACAGCAACATTAGTAACGGTTGGTCGTCCTCGGGGCCCGAAGACATGGATGTGGATAGACGTGTGGACAAACCTCCGCCTACCTTTGCGACCGGACAGGTGCAACATGCGCTGCTGTCAGGTACAGATTGATGGTGTTCTCATATTTTAGCATTGCGTTTGTGTCAAGATGATCAAGGCAGTCTACATTTTCATCTCATACCACTAGCATTTTGGTTGAAACAGCATAGTCTACTCATAACATTTATTGTCGGCATTTATATATCGTACCAGCTAGTGATGGCGAATTCAATCTGATCTATCTTGCGTGGTGGCGAGACCTTCCTAAAAAGTGCATTCGGTGTCGGCAAATGAGCAGCCCGAAAAGAGTGGAGACCATTCTACAGTGATGTTTGCACAACTCAGAGGAACTGCTCTGCGCGCCATTCCGACGCGCAGACTTTATGGCCGTGGTCAGACCTCCTTCCTCCGCCGTGCGACGACGCGCGCGACCATCCCTCCGTCCTCAGACGATACAGAGCTCGTCTCACTCTTCGACCAGCCTCAGAACGGGAGGCAGTCTCGGCCACTGTCCATTTCAGGTATCTTCCGGCACCCTGAATTGACCACCCCTGCAGCCTTCAATGCGTTGACCGAGTCCACGCTTGCACGCGCGCAACTTTTGACGGAGCGCATTTTACGAGCCAACCAGTCACGCTCCGAGCTCTTCAGGGTGGTCAAGAACCTGGACAGGCTCAGCGACCTTTTATGTGGCGTCATCGACCTTGCAGAGCTTCTCCGAAATGCCCACCCCGACCCTCAATGGATTCAATGTGCCAATGACAGCTACGAGAAACTCTGTGAGTACATGAACGTACTCAATACCCACGTCGGTCTCTATGAGGTGGGTCGATGTCTCTCCGCGCCTACGGTTGCTGATATCTTCATAGATCCTGCACACGGTTCTTCATGATCCCGAGGTCTCTCGGTCTCTCAGTCAGGAGGCACTTCAGACGGCCTTGATTTTCTGGAGGGACTTTGAGAAGTCCGCAATCAAGTTGCCCCCAGAGCAGAGAGAGCGATTTGTTTCCTTATCTTCCGAGATCCTCACCCTCGGCCACGAGTTTGTCACTCAGGCGTCCGCCCCGCGTCCCCCGGCCGCCATCGAGCCGTTGGAATTGGATGGTCTGAAGGACGAAGGGATGGGCGCAAGGCTTCGTCGTCAGGCATGGTCTACTCAGAAGAGTCTTCTTGTATATCCTGGCTCTCACCAAGCATATATGATCATGACCTCTGCTCCAAACGAATCTCCGCGACAAAAGCTCTACATGGCTGCGCATACCAGTAGTCAACGACAAATAGAATGCTTGGAACGACTGTTGCACGCACGCGCTGAGCTCGCTCGGCTTGTTGGATGGGACAGCTATGCGTGCATGACCCTCAACGACAAGATGGCAAAAACACCAGGTGAGTAGCTTTAGATGCGCTTTGGTGGTGTATTCTGACTCGACCCTAGAGAACGTACGACAGTTCTTGGATACATTCTTAGACCGAACAGCAATCCACGCACGCAGCGCTTTGCACACGCTCAGGTTACGGAAACAAGCACATCTGAACACTCGGACACTTCCTATAGTACAGGCCTGGGATAGATCTTTTTATTGTCCACCGGAACCACCGGAACCACCCGTGTCATTACCCCCTCTTTCTCTAGGCCGCGTTTTCATGGGTCTGTCGCGTCTCTTCAAGCATCTCTACGGCATATCACTACGGCCAGCTGAAGTGGCGTCTGGCGAGGTCTGGCATTCTGACGTCCATAAGCTCGAAGTGGTGGACGAGGATTTCGGCATCATTGGATGGATATATGCCGACCTTTTCGCTCGAAATGGAAAGTCGTGCGGCGCAGCGCACTACACAGTTCGCTGTTCCCGACGGACGGACGATGACGACGAACGTGGTGATCTCACCATCGAAGGTGCCGAGGAGCTTCTAGCCCCTTCACGAAGTTTCGAGGCCATCAAACGGCATAAACTGCGCGGAACGCGCGGAGAGTTTCAGCTCCCATTGGTTGTCCTCTTGTGTGAATTCACTCGCCCCACGATTGCCCGAGGGCCCACTTATCTGGAATGGCACGAGGTGCAGACCCTATTCCACGAAATGGGTCACGCAATGCATTGTAGGTCCATTTTCGCCCGCGCCTATTACAAGTGGCGCTGATAACGACGTCCGTAGCTATGATCGGTCGAACAGAGTATCACAACGTCGCAGGCACCCGCTGCGCGACTGATTTCGTGGAGCTACCGTCCATCCTCATGGAGTACTTTCTCAACTCGTCCAAAGTCCTTTCCCTCTTCGAAACGGACGGTTCCGCAATTCTGAACCAGACCGGCAACTATCATGAAGATCCATGCACGTTCATCGACACGCATGGAACTATCTTGCTCTCCGTGTTGGACCAGATATATCATTCCCCCACAGTCCTCCAACCAGGCTTTGACTCGACGGCCACCCTGGCGAACCTGTCCAACACACGCGGTCTCATCCCGCACGCAGAAGGAACCTCGTTCCAGACCCAGTTTGGACATCTATATGGGTATGGGGCGACGTACTACTCTTATTTGTTTGACCGTACGATCGCATCGCACGTCTGGCGAAATGTTTTCTCCAACGACCCGCTGAATCGTCAATTGGGGGAGGGGTACAAAGCAGAGATTCTGCAATATGGTGGTGGCAAGGACCCTTGGCAGATGCTTGCTGCACTGTTGGATATGCCACGTATTCAGGTGGGTGACGAGGAGGCGATGCGAGAAGTAGGGAAATGGAGAATAGAAGATGGCCCAGTGTCTGAGCGACACTAGTATTAATTTTCTGACTCGGAAACTCGCGTGTTCACCGCGGACTCGAAATACATTGTCATTGAACGCGCACAACAGTATTGATTACTTGGAAGGGCATGACGACACTACAAATGCGAATGTTGTACAAATGCAATGGAAATGTGAGGGTATAATACATATCTGAATAATGATATATCGATGTGTAAATAAATGCTGAATATCGTATTTATCTTGGTGGATGGTCAGCGTAGTGGTTTGGCTGAGGGATGACAGTCTGTACTTACATCACGACTCCTTCAGACCGCAATTCCTGCTCCATCCTCCAAACCGCTTCCTGCATGGCATGGAATTGGTGTAGTCTGGCTTGTTTCAATGTGAAATCACTTTGAGATTGGGCAACGGGCGTGGCCTGAGGTAACTGTAGCATCGAAAGATCGATCTCAGATAAAGGTTGAGCGTTGGCGGGGTATTGAGGGAATGGGACGGTGGGATAGTGGACTTCTGAGCCATCAAAAAGCGATGTCCAATCTATATTGGTTTCTGAGATGAACGGTATCGATGACTCGAGCGATGCAGTGTCGATAGCCCCAGTTAAATTGGACGGGTATTCACTATCTGAGGGATTGGCGGGTGTGCCACCGCCAATAGAATACAGTAGACTATCAGGGTTGAACGAATCGGGCAGAACAGACACTGGTGTTGCTAATGCAAACGTTGGTTATACGACAGTAGGTAAGTGTAAACACTCACGAGCAGGCGAGTTCTTCGGCGCATATTTCAGCTCGCCAGGAATGCTGTAGTCTGAGAATAATTCGACTTCACATGACGCGGAAAATTCTGGTTCGGTTGCATCAACGGGAGGTGGGATGGCGAACAAATCGTCAAAATTAGTCTTGAACCAGTCGTCGATGGAATATTCGGTATGCGAGTTAGAACTAGACAGAGTACTCGATACGGCGTAGAGAGAGGGGGCAACCAATGAATCGTTCGGGTGTTTCGGTATGCAAGTGGTATCTGCATCACAAACGCGTCGCTTACGAGACAGTGATCCCTTGATCGTCTCAGGTAGACTAGAATGAGTAGGGAGAAGCTCCGGTGAACTGTGGACTGATGACCCGTTGATTCCATTTATACTCGAGGGTGGAGATGGGAGGCATGTGTATGCCTGAGAGGTTGTAGAAACACTGCGAACAGGGAATTATGGACACCACTTTGGTGTGAGAATCAGGAAACATACCGCAGACGTTTGATAGGCCGACTTGCGGTGGATGATAGTTGATCCACTGGTTCTATGGATGACCGCCGGCGTTTCGAACCGGCAATGATTGGGGGTGCAATGTCCTTCTCTTCTTCGCTTTCATCCGTCGAGGGGTCGACGAGAGAAGGTACAGGGGACGCTGTAATTGATGGATTAGGAGAGGGATACGGATCTTGAGCGACCTGCAAGTTCTCCCATTTAGTATGCGTTATCCTTTCTGTATTCGATCTCCCGCACCTTGGTGAGATTTACTTTGCCGACTTGGAGTTTTCGAATGTCAACAACCTCCCCGTCTTCCTCTGCCGTGTCATTTACTATAGCTTCCAGATCTCCGGCGAAGGCATTCTTAGCCAAGGTTGATGAATACATGCCCTCTGCTGCCACCTTCATCGCGACGAATGAATGTCTGAGCTCGGGAGATAACGCGCACTGTGGGTTCTCTTCCACAAGGGCGCGATAAGCTGCGTCGATCATATCGGCCCTGCAGTTGGAGAAACGCTCGCGGCATAGCGCCGTCCAGCCTATTCGCCGACGGGCATTGATGAACCACGAGTTGATAGAAGAGACTTGACAAGCAGAAGCAACTGCGATCTGGGCCTTGACCTCCGCGGTAGGGTAAGGGTTGTGCAAGTTGTCTAGCAGCCACTGATGAGCAGGGCCATGAACAGGGGATGAGGTTTCTCCTTTGGCCGCCAGTGGCCCGGAATCTGGGAAGGGAGAAAAATTGGACTGCGCATTGAGGTCGAGAGCTCCCATTTGATGGAACATGGCGTCGCAATCGCTTTGTAGTTGGGAAGTAGAAAGCTCTTCTTCACGTTTTATGTCGAGAAAACAGTTGGCAAGATTCAAAATACGTGAAGCGACGGAATGAGCAAGAGATAACGTGTCATTACCAGCGCCTCCCATCTTTCTTGCAGTGGTTAAAGCGCTGGGGAGGGCTGATAATACCTCGCGGTAGGAAGCAAGCGTTTGCGGACCGTTCTGCAAAGCATCCAGGAAGTCGATTTCTGCAAAGAGTAGTCGTTGTACAAGGTCGTCGTTCATGACAGTCGATAGCGAGGAACCTTTTCCGGTGAACGTTTGAACGCTGGGCACCTTGCAATGGTAAGTATGTGCCGATTTCGTCGAAACAATGCGGAGATTTAAATCAACCTAAACGACAATTACATAAGCAACCCACTCAGGGATCTTTTTAGGAAGTTATCGTTACTCCTGCT
>JBBPUA010000728.1:0-13036 GCA_038094355.1 Afroboletus lepidellus | reverse complement strand
ACCTTGGTGAGATCCAACACATTGTAGCGGAATTTTTCAGCTTGCTCGGGTGTCATGATTTGCTAAGGCGCCAGTTACTGATCTGGATCCATCACAGGGAATACTACCTACGACATAAACCGTCCAAGAGGGGTATTTCCCTGCTTCGATGTCTTCGAACATGGCTTGGAGACCGTAGTCTGGGTTTTCTCCGGCAAGTTTAGCAGCCGTGGGGCCATCGAGAGTCTGAACTAATTGAGAACTGGAACTGGTAAGAAGACAAGGATAACACGAACCTTGAAACCACCATCAACTTTGAGGTGGATCTGCGTGTAGACCCAGCTGCCATCGTCCTTGACCATCTTGTAGGTGTGTCCAGAGTAGCCGTGCATGTGGTGGTAACCATCTGGAGTTCCGCGATCGGAGAAGAGGATGGTGACCTGGTGAGCAGACTCTGGGTTTTGTGTGAGGTAGTCCTGCGGTGTGTTGATCAGTGAGCGGGAGGGTGTAAAGAGTCGACAGTCCATACCCAGAACATGTCAGGGTCTTTCAAGTGAGTCTGAGGGTCACGCTTCTGGGTGTGGATAAAGTGGGGGAACTTGGCGGGATCCCTGATGAAGAAGACGGGAGTGTTGTTGAATACCCAGTCCATGTTGCCCTCCTCGGTCCTGATCTTGACCGCATAGCCACGAGGGTCACGGACAGTGTCCGCAGAGCCGAGCTCACCACCGACGGTAGAGAATCGAGCGGTGGAAGGGTGTTTCTTGCCGACCTCGGTGAAGAACTTGGAGGAGGTGATGTCGCTAAGGGGGTGGGTCACTTCGAAGTAGCCATGAGCACCAGCGCCCTTGGCGTGGACCTAGAGCGATCCTAGTGAGGGGAGTGAAATCAATCGATGCGCGCTACAACGTACGACACGCTCTGGGATACGCTCGCGATCAAAGTGGGCGAGGAGATCGAGGTGATGGAAGTCTGTAGATATCACGATCAGGTGGATGACGCGTCCACAGGCGCCGATCAGCACACACCCTGGAGAAGGAGCGGGCCGTGGCCACCCACGCGCTGAGCTGCGTATGGCTCGCTGACGGGGGCGCCGTTGGAGGTGGTGTACAGAGCGCCGTCCTTGTTGTTCAAAACCTGAGGAGAAGGCATGATGGCGATGAGAGAAGAGAGAAAGGTGGCGAGGGGGTATTTAAGAGGGGCAGCGGCATGATTTTCAAGTCCGCTGGGCCAGGAATGTGATCCAATCAGTCATACAAGTGCATTGTCTCACACCAAAGATGAGTCCTCGACAGCGCTATTTCCCGCGGGAGATCGGCTCGACCAATCAGCCCGCCGGGATTAGATCTAAAACGGTATGTGTTACGCCCTGCGCCGCCGTCAGCGCTCGGGAGAACGCGCACAAGAATGACATACCGAGGATGTATCGAGAAATATTCCATCGTCACATGTAATCAGATAAAATGAAACCCCCCGGCCGCCGCCACTCGTGGGCTCGGGCGATCCAGTTCCGCGAAGCTGATGGCTTCTACTCGTCATCACACCAGCTCCTATTTCACCGGCAACGACATCATGCAAGTCAGCTGTGACATTGATAAAGATCCGACATGCATGGCAACCAACTAACCCCTCACGTCGATGGCGTGACTGCGGATGGAGCCCCTTTGTTCGACCCCCCCTTCACAATCTTCACGCCAGGTATACTTCGCTGCTTATTTGAGGACGGAATTCTCAGCGTATCTGATGGTTCCGAATCCCGTATCGATGAAGACAATCCGTCGTTCTTCGCCAGCTCGGTCTTAACGGACCCTTGGGACCGTGCACCCTCCGGCGCAGTCCACGGTGCCCCAACAGGTTTATTCGGGAGCCCTGGCCTTTCCACGAAAGGAGACGAATTCGCCATCTGTCGGAGTTTGGCTTCCATCATGGCAATCTTGCTGGACGTCTTCCTGTAGATGCACCTCATGAGACGACCCTAGAATTAAATGTACCGACTCACGCTTCTGGGCGTGCGATCCCGCTGCTTTTCACCAGACTCAACGCCGTCGGCGTGGCATCCGTCCGCTTGCTTCGGCCAGTATATGATGCGGAACCCGAATCGTAGTTCGGTGCTTGTTGTGCAAAGGTCACCACCAGTTTTCGGCCACGTAGGAGCTTCCCGTTTGCGACCTGCAGCGCCTTCCCTGCGTCCTAAAAGCAGTCAGTCCACGTCGACAGAGAGAAAGCCTTGGGTCATGCGACCCGCCGTCCATCGCACGTTCGTGAAAAACGGACGTCAAAAAGGTGCTGGCACAACCCCAAGGCATGATATCAACTCACCGCTTCATTCATGAACTCGACAAACGCGTACCCTCGTGGCTTTCCCTTGTTGATGCCGGATTTGTGGAACAAGAAATCTAGCTTGGCGATCTTGCCAAACTTTGAAAAGATCTGCAACAAAGTATATCTTGGAGCGCTCAGCATACAGATGCACGACGACGTCTTTCAAAGCCTCACTCGTCCACGGTTGGGCTCAGATTGCCCACGTACAGCCGCTCCTTCAGCAGTTGTGGGGTGCGCGACGACGAAGGTGTCGGGTCACTCGTTGTGGCCTCTGGTTCTGGTATCCATAGATGCGTGCTACTACTATCCATGATGGGAGCGGAACAAGTGACAGTAACTGCTTATGTCATCAACCAAATTCTACTAGTACTACCAAGCAAGGATCAACGAAGAGGTATATGGACGGCATCCGAAATGGTGGGATATAGAACAAATCAAATGAGTATATATCAGCGGTTCTTACGCGTGGTCTTCCTCGGCTGCATCCTCGAGGGCATTTTCCCCTGTCCCATCCGTCGCGCAGAGGGTTCATGTTCGCTTTCAGGCTCGGGGATGAAAACCAGCTTCCCTTCGTGTAAAGTCCTAATATGTCGTACCAACGCGTCCTTGCGTCCCAACGCGCTGTCGCAGTAGGGGCAGGGCCACATTTTACGCGTTTCAGGATGATTCGCCGAGTTCTGGGTGTGGCGGACTAGGTCCGACGCGCGCGTGAATCCCTGCCCGCAAATATGGCACGTCGTAGCGCCGCCGTCGGAATTTCCCTCCGAGCCTTGGCTCGACGTGCCTTCCGAGTCATCGGGGGGCCGAACGGACGCCATCTGCCTGGAGGACTGCGAAGACGCGAGCCTTGGACGCTTGACGCGCTCAGTCCCGGGATTCCACTCTTCCTCGTCCATGTTCTTGGCTTTTGAGCGTCGCGACAGCTTTGACGGAGGAGCGTCGGCGTCCAGATCGTCCGCGTTGCGCTTTGCCCGCATCTTGACACGGGTCGTCATGGCCTGCGCGATGCCCTCGTAATTAGTGAGCAGCGGCGCGGGCGGAGGCACGGGTGACAACGGAGAACAGCCGACGAATGGCGACGTGTCCGGAGAAGTCCTCGGCGAATGAGAAAAGAAGCTGATAGTCGTAAGCGGGGACAGCGACGGCGACATAGAGCATAGCGACAGCGGCACTTCTTGATTTGGGAGTGAAAACAAAGATTGCGATGCGTGAGACATTGGGAGCGACAAACCATGGGATTGCCCAACTGGCACAGCCTCGCCTATTGATGCGCCAGGCTGGGGAAATACCGAAAAGATCGATGTATCGACGGGCGGCAGGGAGACACCGGGAATGACGTGGGGCGTGCATGCAAGATCCTCGGGCATCAGATCCTGGATTGAGTGGATGTCTTCGAGGCTATTCCCCGATTCATCGAGGAAATAGGTTGTCGAACACGCCTCCTCAATCTCCCACAGCGCATCTCCCGGCGTGAGATTGCCATTACTGAGTGTTGAATCGGTTTCTGGCGTCCGTGGCCACGGGGAGGACGCGATGCTGATCGGAGATGTATCTGGAGATAGGGCCGGAGGCAACAGGTAGGATGGTGAAGCCTAGTGTACACTCTCAACACCTACACTGACCATGAGACCAAGCTACTCACGTCAGAGGTTGGAAAAAACGCGTGTTTCCCGGTGTTTGACGACCGTGCAATCACATCCGACACGTCGGTACGGTGGTGGACACTATGGTAGACATCTTGGCCGAGTAATAAGCCACCGACAGGTTGGCCGATACGGAGATCGCGTTGGAATCCTAGGCTGGAGCTGGCGCTGATGGTGAGGCTGTGCCATAGTTGAAGTTGAATCGACAACTCACAGGTCCTTCAGCCCAAACACGTCTTCATCGACTGGAGGTAGTGTCGGTCGATCTTCTGGAACATCAATGAACTGGGCAAAAGGATCTATGTCGATCATGGTCAAAGGGAGCGACTCGTGGATAAGAGTCTGCGTGGCCGTAGACGCGGTTCGACTGAAGGAGACCTCTGTAGACGCGCACCGTCAGGCGGTTCTTATCTTGGGCAAGCTTGTTTTTGATTGAGGGTCCACCCTATAAAAACGTGTTGTACACGCGTTTGACAAGGCTGTTGCCGTGCAACATCGAGTTGTTCCGGGTCCGGGGTTGCCGTCTTCTTATGGCGCCGCCTCGAGAAGTTGCCCAGCGAATGGCGCCGAAAGGCGTTTTTTTATTCGCGACCCTCGCCGTTGACAGCGGACTTGGACCGTGGTCGCGAGTTCAGGGTTCTCGCATGCATCGCACGCAAACCCCGCGTGCTGTAAACCAGCATGAAACTGCTCACCTGTAGCCGCCTAGCTCGTCCCGGGACTGGTGGGCCGAATTCGGCGGGGCTATGCCAAGGCTATACACAAAGTTGTTGCAGTAACACATGTGGCGAGCCGGGACCCAGGTCATGGGAAATCTGAGCCTGGTGCTGACCCATCCCATGTTGCTATCCGATCGTGCCTATCACCATAAGGTGCGTGTCTTTGTGAAGGCATCCAATTCACTCATGGTCGCAATCAGATCCAAACAAGAGGGCGCCCGGTGAACGCAATGTGGGTCCATAGAACGATCTGATGACTTAGTCTCACCGCCCAAGGTATCAGAAGCGCTCGCCAGAACGTGATAGTATCACGTCAGAGCTGTCCTCATGGTATCCAGAAACAATGAATTTCTTCCTCACGGGAGTCGCGTCGTACTTATAGTACTTGTGTCGCCACCGAATGAAAATTTGCCAACTTGATGCTAGTCCAGGATGTATTGCTCTCAATCATGATTTCGGCGTTCGATGAGTCGCGTGCAACCGCAATGGGTCTGTCACGGGGAATGTCGTTATCTCATCATCCTACATTCCTGCGGCGAACCATCGAACTATGCAGAGCATTCTTACCTGTGGGCTGCGGTGCACATAAACAGCACGAAGGCGAAATGGTTCAACCTGACGATGTCGGTCCGCCGGGTCGGAGTGACTACTAGAAGAGGGTGACAGATATCTGCTCCAGAGAGGGATAAACCGGGTCCTAAAACGTGTCGTTAGGAGCAGCTGTGTGTCAGCGCCAATTTGACAGGATCCTCGCGCTGAAAGCAAGTTCTCTGGCGTCTAAGCGCTTTCAAATGGTAATGGAATGGTTAGGGCACCGCCTGATTTGTCGAAATCATATTCAAGGCCATTCCTACGTGTGTCGATCAGCTCTCAGCCTCGCAAATGTCTCGCCAATGCGTTCGTTCGTTTCTTTCGTATTGACATCGCAATGCAGAAAGCGAGGGAATGAACGAAAACAACAGGTACCGCAGCATCAGCTGAGCCTGGGTGACCGTATGAGCAGTCTTTCAAGTACCGAAACTTACTGGTGAGCTCCGTGGCACTATAAGACGCCACCTGGATGTGCAGTATTATAACAGTCTATTCCACCGTTGGCTAGGCGGAGGTCACGGTCATGGTTATAATCAAGCGCCGAGTTCAAGTGGCGACCTGCCAAAACGGGCAGGAACCAGTTGTGTTTGGTAAACGACAACCTACGTCGTCCGCGCTGGTGCCTGCGTCTATACCCATTGACTCACGAAGGCGACGCTTGATCTACATACTTACGCTGATACCCGACGACCGTCGATCATACCCGTACCCCGCATCTAGACGCTTTCACTCTGGCTCGCAACGTTAAATACGCGTTTCGAGGCCACAAACCGCGAAATTAAATATGAACGGGTTGTGGAGCTCTCAGAGCGTAGAGGCTGCCCGTGCCGCCGCCCTCCAAGCAGAATTCAATGAAAAGAAATGGGTGTGGGTCCCGGACGAGAAGGAGGGCTATCTTGCGGGTTCAGTCCATCAAGAGGACCAAGAGACCGCTGGTATTGTCATGTCCACTGGCGGAGAGGTAGGTGTTCTCTGCTCGTTTTGTCACTTCCCTTCATGTTCCATTCAGATACGCCGAGTCCCGCTCTACGCCTTATCCAAGATGAATCCCCCAAAGTTCGACCGTGTGGACGACATTGCGGACCTCACGTTTCTGAATGAAGCTAGCGTTGTTCACAATCTCCGTCTAAGGTATGGATCTGGAGCTATCTACGTGAGTACGATTCCAACCTTCGCGTCGTGTATGGGTGGAGACGCGCAATGTCATTCGCGCACCTTTGTGGCGCGCTCCCGTTTCTTGTCGCGAACTAACCCATCCATCGCAGACATATTCTGGCTTATTCTTAGTCGCTATCAACCCTTACCAGAACTTGCCACTCTATACTGACGCCATCATCCAACAATACCGCAACAAGCGACGCGATGAAAACCCACCGCATATATTCGCGGTCACGGAACGTGCATGGATAAACATGCAAGACGAGCGCGAGAACCAGAGTATACTCATCACGTTCGTCTAACTCGCGTGCTATTCACCTTGACGCCTAACAGACGTGATATCCTCGCAGCGGTGAATCAGGAGCTGGTAAGACGGAGAGCACGAAGAAAGTCATTCAATACCTTTCGGCCATAGCAACGGATGCCCACCTCCCCAATGCATCACACGCGCACTCGTCGTCCGTGTCTGCTTCGTACTCAGCGATACCATCAATCGGGTTGCCCAGAAGCAGGGGCAAGAGCTTATCAACGGCCGGATCTGGGAGTTCCATGACCGCCAAAGAACGGCTTGGTCTATTGGAACGTCAGATCATTCAAGCCAACCCCATCCTCGAAGCCTTCGGGAACGCGCAAACTCAACGGAACAACAATTCAAGTCGATTCGGCAAATTCATTCGGATCAGTTTCGCCCCTGATGGCAGTATATCTGGAGCCAACATTGACTGGTACTTGTTGGAGAAGAGTCGAGTGGTCGTGCGGAGTCCTGCCGAACGGAATTTCCACGTGTTTTACCAGTTGATATCTACCAGCGGCGCGTTGAGGGGTGAGCAGTGAAACCTCTGGCTATCATCGTGTTGCTTACCGGCCCCTAGATTCACTTTTGTTAGATGGGAACATCGAAGATTACGAATTCTTGAATCGGAGTAGGAGGGAAATTGATGGTGTTAATGATCGAGATGACTGGGATACCCTCATTGTAAGCCTACTTTCTTGCTTGCATGTAAAAATAGTTCGTTGACCAGACCTCAAGAGTGCCTTTGAAGTTGTCGGCTTCTCTCAAGCGGAACAGTATAACCTGTTTCGGATTGTCGCCGCGGTTCTCCATATTGGCAACATCGTTATTACTTCTACCCGTTCCGACGATGCCGTTATGGTCGATTCTTCTCAAGCAGAGCGTGTTTGTCACCTTTTGGGAATTCCGCTGACCGAATTCTCTAAAGCTGTCTTGCGCCCCAGAGTGCTCGCCGGACGAGAGTGGGTCACTCAGGCACGAACTGGTCAACAAGCATTAGATGAACTCGCCTCTCTCTCGAAAACCCTGTACGAGAAATCGTTTGGTGCGCTGGTTGACCGTATCAACCGTGCCCTCGATCGGCCAACGCCGAAGTCGACTTTCATCGGTGTGCTGGATATCGCGGGATTCGAAATCTTCGAGGTCAACACGTACGAGCAACTCCTCATCAATTTCACCAACGAGAAACTTCAACAATTCTTCAATCATCACATGTTCGTTCTTGAACAGGAGGAATACTCTCGAGAGGGCATTGAATGGGATTACGTCAATTTCAAGCTCGACTTGCAGCCCACGATTGACCTCATCGAGGGAGGTGGCAACACCATCGGTGTTCTGAGCTGTTTGGACGAAGAGTGCATTATGCCCAAGGCAACGGATCTCACTTTCACGGAGAAAGTGCATTATTTGTGGAGCGGGGAACTACCTCCCGGGGAACAGCCACACCCCGGTCGTACCAAGTATAGTCTTCCCAAATTTGAGCAAGGTTTCATCATCACGCACTACGCTGGGAGAGTCGAGTACCGTACCGATGGTTGGTTGGAGAAGAACAAGGATCCACTGAATGATAACCTCACCCGAGTTCTCGCCGCGTCCACTCAACCCTACGTTGCAACTCTTTTCCAGGATTATGCGGGTCCCCTTTCCGATCTGCCATCCTCGAGCGTCAGCTTTTCTCTGGGGAAGAAGCGAGCTGTCAAGAAAGGCACTTTCCGCACGGTAGCCCAAAGGCACAAAGAACAGTTGGCGTTGCTGATGACACAACTCCACGCCACTCAGCCACATTTTGTTCGGTGTATTGTTCCCAACGTTAACAAGAAGCCAGGGCGGGTCGACGTGCCGCTTGTTCTCGATCAGTTGCGCTGCAATGGTGTCCTAGAAGGCATTCGGATTGCTAGGCTGGGTTACCCCAATCGATTACCTTTCGTCGAGTTTCGGCAGCGGTATGAGATCATGACTCCCGGAATCATCCCACGTGGTTACATGGACGGTCGGAAAGCTTGTCTCCGCATGGTGGAAGCGCTGGAACTTGACAAGGAGCTCTACCGCGTCGGCACGTCCAAGATCTTCTTTAAAGCGGGGGTGTTGGCCGAACTTGAAGAACGCCGAGACATGTTGTTGTACGACGTTTTCTCGAGGGTGCAGGCTGTAGCGCGAAAGTTTTCTGCGCGAAGACAGATAAAGAAGATCTTGAATCGCGCCATCGCCATTCGGACTATTCAGCGCAACGCTCGATTGTATGCAGAGCTGAAGGACTGGCCGTGGTGGCAACTGTACACCAAGGTCCGTCGACTCAGTCTACAGGTGCTGCTTGCTGATGTTGAGGGCAATTACAGGTTCGGCCTTTACTGGCTGCGACGCGCAACGACGAAGAACTCCGACGGAAAGAAGTGGAGTTGCAACTCATCAAAGAACGGGCGGAGAGGGACCAGCGCGAGAAAGAGAATCTGGAAAATATGAAGATGGCGTTGGAAGCGGACAAGGAGAAGGTTGCCAAGGAACTTGAGGCCGAGCGAGCCCTCACGCTCGACAAGGACTCTCTTCTCCAGCGGAGTAAGCAACGGGAGATCGAGCTGGAGGAAGAAATCGTTGCTCTACATGCGGACCTCGACGTCCTGGACTCGCAACTGGATCGGGCGCTCCTTCGACAAAAGGAAACAGATGAGAAGCACGACAACCTCCGCCAAGCGTTTGATCAAGCTGCAGAACACCTTGTACGGCTCGAGAGCCAGCAGAACGAGTGGAAGAAAAAGGAGATAGAGTTTGTGGACCTCCTTTCCACGATGGAAACCAGCATGGGTCAACTCCAATCCGAGCGAGAGGAGTTACAGAAGTTGAACGAGGATTTTGCGACCTTGGTATCCCAGCGGGACGAGGACTTTTCCCGTCTCAAAGAACGATCCGAGACAGCTACCAACGAGCTTCACTCCAAGCTTGCTGCAGAGTCACGCACAAGGTAAGTGCTGAATGATGTATCTTCGCAAAGTCGGACTAAGTCCTTTCTCAGCGAACTTCTCAACGCCAAGGTCGATCAGCTCGACAGGGCTTCGCAAGAAGCCAAGGATCAGGTAGCCGAATTGACGCAAACGGCCAACGATTATTCTGTGATGCTCCAGAAAAAGGAGGATGAAACCATTCGTCTCGCCTCTGAAGTTGCTGCATCCAAGCGAGAACGTACCCAGCTACAAAAGGATATGGTTGAAATCCGGGCGTTGGCCGAGAAGCAAAAGGCCGAGATGGATGCCTACAAGCTAGACGCGGACCGCGCTTTGGTTGCCAAGGCCAGACTGCAGGAAGAGCTCGACGAGCTCCGCACGCTGATGGAAACCAAGACCACAGAAGAGACGCGCCGACTGGAAGTCGAGAAGAGCAAAGACGATGAGCTCACCGACCTGCGGCGCCAAGTCGCAGATCTCCAGGGTCAGCTGAACGCGTTCCGCAAGACGGCCCTCAACAACGAGAGTAAGCTAAAACTCGAGGTTGAGAGGGTTAGCCGTCAGTATACCCAGCTCGAAAGTTCGCACATGTCGTTGCTAGATCGCGAAAGAGCTGCTAGCGAACAGTCCACTAAGGCTGAAGCTGCGGCAGTGGCTATGGAAAAGTCGAAGAGGACGTTGGAGTCGGAACTGCAGGCGCTCCGTGCGAAACAGATTGACTCGGACTCGCAACTCGCGGAGGCCATGAAGGCCAAAGAGGTGAAGTATTTCATTCCGCAGAGTGAACAGGTTCAACGCGTCTAACTCGATTTGTTTTAGTCTATGGAGCGACAGTTCTCCTCGTCGCAAAGCAAGTACCACGAGCTCGAGGACACGGTCTTACAGTTGGAGAGAGGGGCGCACGCCCTCGAACGCCAATTAGAACAGGCACGCAAGCAACTCGAGGGCGAATCAGCCAAGTACAAGCAACTTCACCAGGTCGCGACCAACCAAAAGCGGGAACTTACTCTGGATCAAGACCGTCTCTCCAAGATGGACGCAGCTCTCAACAAGGCGCTTACCGATCTAAAGAACAAGGAATGGGAGATCAAGCAACTGGAGTCCCGACAGGACAAGAAAATTGTCGAACACGTCCATGTTCTCGAGAAAGCGAAGAGAGTCACCGACCAGCAGCTCAAAGACGCCCAAGAGGAACTGCAGAAGAATGTGGTGTACATTCGCTCTTTGGAGAAGGCCAAGTTGGCGTTGACGCGTGAGGCGGAGGACTTTGTACGCGAGAACAAGATGGAACAAGTCGAACTCCGCGCCATCGAAAAGACAGCTCGAGCAAACGAGGAAAGGGCGCTGAAGGCTCTGGGGGCTCTGGAATCCGAGCGCAAGGCCAGAGAATTGGCAGAGTCGAGCAATCGACGTCTCC
The DNA here is from genome assembly GCA_038094355.1 of Afroboletus lepidellus. Classification (NCBI taxonomy): domain Eukaryota; kingdom Fungi; phylum Basidiomycota; class Agaricomycetes; order Boletales; family Boletaceae; genus Afroboletus; species Afroboletus lepidellus. The sequence goes on along the minus strand of JBBPUA010000728.1, from coordinate 1,979 downwards.
AAGCTGATCTTAACGGCGTTAAGGGCGAATTGGAAGCGTCACACGATCAGCTGATTGTGCTCCAGCGCTCCAAAGACAATCTAGAAGCTGAGCTTTCCGAACTTGCGGAGGAGACCGTTGCGAGCCCATCGAACGCGTCGATACAGAGAGAGTATTCGCTCAAGATCGCGCAATTGGAAGAGAAGCTTCGAGATGCGGAAACAGTGCAAGGCATGGTGTCAAAGATCAAGGCCCAGGTCGAGCACCAGCACAAGGAACTACTCGCTCTCATCATGAAGGACACGCCAATCGATGAGGCGTTCCGCTCCCGCCTTGTTCGCGAGCTGCAACTCGCTGAAGAGGAGTTGGAACGCCAATTTTCTGCCGTCATGCGGGAGCCGAATTCCGTCAAATTGCCACCTGTTTTCAAAGACGAATCTACAGCTCGCCTTGAAGAATCTCACAAAGCTCTCGTGAGTTTTTCGTGGTGCGATAGGACCGGGACTGATGCAAGGACGCGTTCTACAGCTGACTCAGCAACGCAATTTACAGCTTGAGCTAGAAGAGGTCCGGAGACGGGCTCGAGATGAACTGACTGGCGTCCACGACAAGCTAGATATCGAGATCGCAGCCAAGAACGAGGCGATTAGTACGCGTTTTTCCTCGATGCCTACAACCCATCCTCATGACAAGCAGACGCCCACAGGGACCTTCAGGCTCAATTACAAGAACTCCAGATAACCTCGGCCGCCGCGATCGCGATGCAATCAGGTTGGTGATTTCGCCAACCTGTATGCTTATCTTGGTTAACGTAGTCATGAAGAGTTACAACAGGCCATCGAATCGTACAAGCAAAAGACTACGTTAAACAACGCCAAGCTTCAAGATGCCGAGGTCGAGCAGGCGAAGGCAGAGCAGGCAGAGACATTCGGTGCGTTGAGAGGCACCTTCTATCATGCACGATCTAATTGTGGATAGCCCGCCGTGCATTCACTGACTTGGAGAAGACACATCTTGACCTCGTTGCGGAGAAGAAGGCGATCCAAGAGAGACTACAGACTACAGAACACAAGCTGCGCGAACTAGAACAGCAGATTGAGGAAGAAGATCGAGAATCCTCCGAACTTGGTATCCATAGGCGCCGTCTAGCCCAACAGCTTCAAGACGAACGCCTTCAGCACCAGAAAGACCTCGCCGAGCGCGACTTCGCTAGTGATCAGACCCGAAAGAAATACCAAGGTAATCATTCTTTTATAATCATTTTAGGAGACGCTCATTGTTCCCAGCTGAGCTTGCGCAACTCAGCGAAGGTATAGTTCAGTTTGCTTTCCCTTGATCAATCATTCACCACCTTCCAGAGCTTCAGTCCCAACGTGACACCATGACCCGACTTCGCGAGGATAACCGCAAGATCCATTCGGACTATGATGAACTCCAGCTACGCTTCGACGAAGAAGTTTACAATAGTAGCACATGGAAGAGGGAGAAAGAGCGTATGGACACTAAGATTGCTGACTTGACAAAGGCGTATGAAACATCAACCACTGTGCAGTCCGATCAGCAGGCACAGATTGTTTCCCTCCACTCTCAAGTTCGTGAGCTGAGGAGCGTTTTGAACGATGCCGAAGCAGACCGCGCGATGCTGCAGAAAGCGAGGCGCTCACTACAGGCAGAGTTGGAAGGGATCAAACTCGACCATATTGATGCCACAAAGGTCACGTCCGATCGAGAGTTACAGAAACTTCAGCTCGAGAAGCAAGACCTTGAGCGTTCCCTGGAAGAGCAAGAGGATCGCGTTTCCATGGCCTTTGGTCGCATGAAAGCTGCAGAAGCACATGCCGCAGAAAGCCAGTTGGAACTTGACAAGATTCGCATAGAGAACACGGAGTTGGACAGAAGAAACGTGTGTAATCCTTTAATCACTTGGACGAGTTTCCCCTCACCCGTCATAGGCTCAACTGGAAAAGCAAGTCAAGGACTTCAACGTCCGCATCGTCGAC